>JAPYZS010000200.1:0-134728 GCA_030522925.1 Trissolcus japonicus | reverse complement strand
ATAACGTGAATGCGTACATTAATTAATTAATCATTTTGCAATTAATAATTTATATAACCAAATATATAATTAATAACATGTTTTTCTATATTTTTGATACACATCCATCGTATGAATGAGTTTCCCAATAAGAAGCATAGACAGAAAAGTCCTCATAGACTAGTGGATAAGACAGTGTTCTATCACCGCGGAGGCCTGGGTTTCGAATCCTCTAACATCGAATTGGTTTTTTCATTAGAAATCTCGGTTTGAATGACTTAAAAATCAAAATAAATTAAATAATAAAAAAAATTATTAATTAGTTATTTAATAAATTTGTTGTTTATTTATTTTTAAAAATGGCAATCCCGACCAGGCCCTGCAGATTAAACAGGATTCCCGGCTGGGCATTAAGGGACGCCAGGCGTGATGCTCATACACAGTGCCATCCTAGGATTCCATGCCAAGTCCTTATCTGGTCGCATAGTTTCTTGGTCAGGCCCGGTTTCAGCCCGATCGAAATTTCTACTTGGGAAGATTAAAGAATTTCCCATTTAAGTTTAAACAACTCAAAATTCAAGCAGAAATCGCTTGACATTGAAACATTGACACTTGAAATTAAGAAAGCAAATTTGCTTTTTTTTTCGGCAAGTTTTACTGTTTTTTTTTCTCAGTGTACGATGTAAAATACTGACGTTGTTTGATTGTTTTATTTATCAATCTCAATTTTCAAATAATGATAGCGAATGCATATCAAAGGACGTGCACTTTTTATACCACAAAGTTTTCTCTATTTGTCATTCAAAGTTTTTGATACAGTGCAAATAAATGATGTATGCTCGTTATAAATACACTGAGTTAATATTTGTCTGAAAGTTTTGATTCTCAAACAAAAAAAAACGAATTGTAAATTAGCTCTCAATTTCAATCGTAACGCTCACAAAAATAATATCCAATGCTTTGAACTCGAAAAAAAAAGTTCGTCATGACTCGTCAAAATTAACCTTCTTCAGAGTTTATAAATCGTATAAAAATCAGTAATTAAAAACGAAGAATATTTTATCATAATATTATTTAATTAGCGCAAACATTTTGACTTTTTCAGGCGCATGTGTTCGGTGCATCATCAGTCGAGTGGAAAATAAAAAAAAGCAGCGGGGCGCGCGAGGAATACTTTCCGGCTTGCGCCGAATCCTTTAATCGTCAAGCGAAAATTCTGCCAGCACACCGAAAGAAGTCAAAGTAGCTTCCGAAAATCGTCGAGTTCGTCTGGCCGGATGAAATAAGAGAAAGTTAACGGAAAAGCCGCGCCGCACGGATCAGACTTTTTAAGTCTGATACGTCGGACGAATGTGGAATGCTCGCAGCGAGCACAATAATTTATACAAAGCCAAGATAAACTGACGAGACAATTTCGAACGAAACAAATTATATCTCAGCATCACCTGATAAGCGTGTCATCTTATGAGCTGCCTTCATATCCCACTTTGGTTCAAAACACTTTTATTAACTTTTTTTTAGTTCAAACACTGATAGAACAAAAAGCAATAAAATTCAAGTCAATATTTTTTAATTGGATGATTTTTAATTCTGCAATTATAAAACATTCCCAGAGCGTTTACAACGTTAAATTATCGCTGGTATAATTTTCAAACGACTTTTATTCATTTTTTTTCCACGGTATTATTCCGTACGTAATTAAAAATTCACATGTGCATCAAAATGCATGCACTTGACAAGACACAATTTAATGGACGGATTATCGCTCGCTTAATTGATACATTTATTAAATCAACTGATGTTAACTATTTCATTTAATGTATTGATCAAACTTTGTTTTACGGTCGAGTGAGACACGGTCATCAAACAAGTATACCTCGGATGGTCAATGACAAATAAAAAATTAGGAAACAATTTTTTCTTTTTCTTTTACTTCCTCGTTTTGAAATCACCATAATCTGCATAATCCTTGGATATCGACCGATTGTTATTTTTTTTCACGTTACACACTTAAAACATTCTCTTTTATACACGTTGATCGTACTATGCAATAATTTATCGAAGATAAACAAATGAACACATTTAATGCACAATGCCATAAATTATTCTCTATTCCACGATTTCTTTTTGCCTCCATAAATTACTGAACATTCGTAATACACATTATATATAGGTGTATATCAGAAGTACGTGGATTAGCGTACGAGAAAAAACGCACCAATTTTTTTTTCCTCTTTCATTGATAATTAATTTCAAATGACAAATCGTGCTTTTAGTTGTTGCAAAAGAAATAACACTGTCGGATTTATTTTTACGAAATTATTTTTATCCGGCATGCAAAGTGACGTACATTTGCATGATTAACAATTAATCTTTTGATTACACTCGCGTCAATCTCGCCGATTGTTTCGTCACAATCAGGTGCACGTCACAAAAGGAATTCCTTGTTCAACTTACCGCTCTCGGATAAATTTCAAAATGATTGTTTCGAAAAAAAAACCGGTTTATTGAACGAAAAATCGTTTCCAAATTTCACTTTCCTCACTTTTAATTGAAAGTTATGACATAAAATTTTACATCCCATTAAGCACACCATTTAATTTTGTTTAAATTATTTAAGGATAAATTTTATCAATAACTCCGATCATTCATTTTTTTTTATTTTCAAGCAAACCAATTTTCGTATTGCCAAAAATGCAAAGGTATATGATATTGTTGATCATGTGATATTCATGATAATTTTTGGAGGAAAGAATTTTTATTGTTTAAAATAATCAAATCGGTTTATTAATACACAATCCATGACGCAGCTGAGGAGTTATTTAACACGGCAAAATTGTAGAAATGTTTCGTCATAGGTGCGTCCGAACTTCCGTGCGAGACACCGAAACGAGGAAAAAATTATGTTGATTGATCGTCACAGGTGTCGAATTTGTAATGAGATTTCGTATAAAACAGGAATGTTGACTATCGAGACAAGTCAGTGCTCGAATGTGGTTCGGACGAATTAGAAGCGGAGTGTCGGTTCAGTGCAAGTGAACAGTTATCGTATTGATAAGTAAAGCGACACCCAGAGCAAACTTTGATACAATTCTTGATCTCGCTTTTTCGGTATTGCAAGTTTTCGCGCTCGGTTAAATCCAATTTCCCGCTCAGTGAATTAACGAAATAAGGTAAACAATTAGGCTGATAACGCTCCGCGAGAAAGAAGATTATATTATAACGATGAAATTATTTCTGTCAGGATATATTACAAGTAATCCAATTATTTTCAATTGCTCGTGAAGCAGAACTGTTAACGTTGACTTTCTTGCGAATCGGTTAAAATTGCTAATTAAGTTAGCTCTGTTTAATCCTGAGAATAGGTATTTACATTTGGAATGAAATAAAAGTAAAAAATTTTCATCCATAAGAGTCATAAAGACGAAAGTAAAGAGAAAAATTAAAAAAAAGTCAAAAGTTCGGGGTTTAACCCTGAAAATTAATGCTTGAAAATCAACAGACAAAAAATGACTTCTTTCATTTACTCGCGCAAAAGATTTTATCGATTATTTTAAAATCAAGTCTAACGTTGATGTGAAGAAAGTTGTGTGCGAGCTAAAATTCTTTATTTTCCCGCAGGATATCAAAGCAAGAGAGGATTTATTTTGGGAGGAAAAAAAAGTTCGCATAAAAGTCTTTGTGAGAAATATACAAGATGCCCAGCAAATGTCAACCGAAAATAGTGCCAGCAAAAGCTGTGGTCAACGAGAAAACGATCCAATTACTCGATGACAACGACATGACCACGAAAGTTTACAAAATACGATGGTTGATTTTGTTATTGTTCATGTTTTACGTGGCACTCACAACTTTTCAATTTGTTCAGTATTCCATCATAACAAATATTGTAACAAGGTATTGTTGAAATTCATCTTTACATAAACAATACAACACTCTGTTAGCAATGTTAAAACCTGATGAAAAAAAAATTGACAAAAAAAAAAGTAGAAATGAAAAATATCTTTCTCGAATTGGTTAGGTGTGCCAAATTGTCTTGGCATTACTAGCCAAAAGCAATAACGCCAGATACGGAATATCTCTTGTTCAGAATTCAATTTGCAGTTGGCAAAAGTTGAAAATTATCATCGGGTAAATTAAAATTCACAGATACTATGGTGTGAGCAACTTAGCAGTTAACTGGACATCGATGACCTTTATGTTGTTCCACGTTATATTCGCCTACCCGGCCAACTACTTGACCAATCGCATAGGTTTACGATGGTCGACCATTCTAGGCTGTCTGCTGAACTTCGCCGGAACTTGGATTAAAGTGTTATCAGTTTCGCCCGACAGATTTTATATTACCTTCGGAGGACAATGTCTAGTTGCCATTACTCAAGTATGTCTTTCCAACTAACTTCAAAGTAAATCCAAATTTTCACTGTCTAATCCGTTCAATCCCTTTAGGCATTCGTGCTGTCCGGTCCGGGAACTATAGTTGCCCAATGGTTTCCTTCCAACGAAGCCTCCACAGCGACATCTATATGTCTGCTGGGCAATTTAATTGGGTTATCCACCGGATTCCTTTTCACTCCGATGCTCGTTCAAAATCACGAAAACATTGATGAAATAGGAGACGATCTCTCCAGATTGTTTATAATAATTGCCGTATTATCAACTGTCTCCTTGGCCCTCATCCTTCTGTGTTAGTATCTTAATTGGGTTTAAAGATAAAGAAGGGGGTATTAGTCACTGTTGGACTTAATCCTTTTTGTTTTAATTCAGTTTTCAAAGACGAACCCAAGAGACCTCCAAGTGTCACTAGAGCCCTTCAGAAAGTCAACACCATTGCGAAAGAAAAAGAGGGTTTCTTTGTACCTTTAAGGAACCTCATGAAATACAAAACGTTCCTGGTCCTCTGCAACTCTTACGGGATCATGATCGGAGTCCTCAATTGCGATGCTACCCTTCTCAATCAACTGGTCCTTGCCCACTTTCAGGTAAACCATCTTTTCATCCATTAGATTTGTTATCTATTATAATGTTATTTATTATAAAACAAAAAAAATAATCATTTCTTCTCAGAACGCCGAAGAAGATGCAGGCAGAGTTGGTCTATCGATTATTGTGTCAGGAATGGTCGGGTCCATTGTAGTCGGCGTCATTGTCGATAAAACACAAAAATACAAGTAAGTAGTTGAAAACTCCTCTCTTTCACCCAAGACGTTACTTTTGGTACTCATAATTATGTCCCGTCAGAGCCACGACCATAACGGTTTGCTTCTTCATCCTCTGCGGCCAGATCTTCTTCGCAATCTCTTTGTTCTTCGAGGTGAAGTGGGCGGTTTATGTGTCAGCAATCTTCATGGGGTAGGTATTTTATTTTAATGATCGAGCGTCACATCTGAATCTTCTCTCTTAACAGGCACGACTTTTTGCAGAGCATTCATGTCTGCGTATTTGGCTTTGGGTTACGAGGTGTGTGCGGAATTCACGTATCCCGAGCCGGAAGCAACCTCCAACGCTATTTTGAATATCATGAACAACATCTACGGAATACTATTGGTTTTGCTCATGGACACTCTGCTGCAGACCTACGGCGATCTTAGTGTTCACTTGGCGATCAATATAGCCCTTTTCGCAGGGCTTATCATGACTGTCCTCACGAAAGACGAGCACAGGAGGTTGGACGCAAGGAATTCCGCATTGTACCAAAGTGTCGGGCAGCCGAGCGATGCGTGTGCGGTTCTCGTCAAGGACGAGAACAGTTAAGTGTACTTTTAGCCCATTGCCGTGAAATGGCACAAATCGTTGTTCATTTGACAGTTCTCTGCATGTGTGGACCAAATGGAATGTGCGGAAATTCTCTGTCCTTTGATTAGAGTGAAGTGACTGAAGTTATACGCACTGTCTATTGGTTTTTACACTTTGAGGTTATGCAGGGAGCGCTCTTGGCGTCAACGGCAATGGGTTAGATTAGAAGGAGGGGAGACCCCTGTGATTCTAACTAACCAAAGATCTGCAACAGCAGAAAAAAGAAAAAGTTACCTGCCGTTGGTAACTCCGATGACCCAAAAGTCATATCTCTTCGAGTCTCACCGTTATTTGTTGTCTTTTTTTTTTTTTTTTTTCTTATTCTATGCCGCAACTTTTAAACCCGAGTAGAACGTTTTGGAACGTGCATTTAATTCAGAATTTTCGATTCGGGTCTTGACAATTACACCGGGGAAGCGAAAAAGCCAGGACGTTTCTTGGCAAACGTGAAATGTATTTCCGTCAACTAAGAGATTATAGATGTACACGTATGAATGGAATCGAATATGTTGCTCCGCACGGAAGAATTACCTAACAAAGCACCACCGGCGCCTTGCGCGCGAATTTCGCAGGATGTACCGCGCGACGAAATCGAAAGTCCTCTCGTACGACATTGCCAGCTCCCTCAGCCATAAGTCATATTTATGCAGTAATGCTTCTGACACTCTCATTCATTCCCTCGAAGTGAATTTCTGCCGGAGGCGGTTAAACTCGCGGAAAAAGAGTCTGCTTCCTTTACTTCGAGCGTCTCGAAAGCAATGCCCGCTTTCGAATTTGCGGATTAAATTCGGCAAGTTGCGATACAGCCAAAATGCTATTTATTTATTTTTTGATACATTGAAAATAAAAAGTTGAACATTTCAATCGTAGAACTCATATTCTTTTCACACTTCGTTTTTTTTTTTGTTAATATATAAGGAGATTCAATATTGCATTAACTCTTCATCTTCTGACTGCAATCTTGTTGGCAGAAAGTTCTTTGCGACTTTTTCACGTGCTTTCCAACCCACTACAACGTCGCATTACCCGCGCCCAATATTTCAAGACAATTCGTTTTCAATTTTTGTTCGGCAAACAAGCGACGGGAGTGCTGCCATCTTCAACACGAAAAAGAAGTTTACCGCGGGAAAGCTCTTTATGTAAATCACCGCGACCCTGGTACCACTAAATAAAAGGAACCGAGAGATAAACAGCCCAAAGCTTGCGCGTAGGTCAAATGCGGGAATAAAAGCCATTAGCGCTGATGAATAGCAGCTCGATTTACTGCCGATTCGCCTTTCGTGGGATGATCCTTTCGTTTTTTACCTACCGCCTTTGGATAAAAGATCCGAAAGCTCATACAAGATATTTCACAATGAAGAGTCATTCACCTTTCGCGCATTCAAATACCACTCAGTATATTTCGCTATTACGCCGCAAAGTTTATTTCTTCGGCAAAAAAGTGCTTTTGTTCCTCTGGAGATCTTGGCGATAATTTTTACCGGATTTAACGTTTATTTATAATTTTGATCGTACGACTTTCAGTTCTATGACGATTAAAAGTAAAAAAGGGGCGGATTCTGAAGTGTGCAAAAAGTGGCCCACCCTAAAGCCTCTATTAAAAAGTCGCTCGTTAGTTTAATGGATGATTTTAATGGTCTTTTTTTTCATACGATTTTGTGTAAATTTATATAAACATAAGTGAGTTTCATAATGCAAAATATGTACTGTGAGTGCTGCGTACAAGTGTCACTATAAATCCCTGCACATCAAGCTCGATCTGCTCGTTAGGTGTCGCTTTCTGAAGATTATACAAAATTAAAATGAAGAGGTTGTAAAGTAAGCGTCGCTGTATTGCAATTAATCTAACGAGTTCGCCACCGCGACTGCTTATAAGCAACTGCCTTTTCATCAAGTTTTATCCGTTTCACTCTTCTATTATAATAACCAAACCAAAATGCATCATTGCGTTGATCTTGTCAAAAACCCCTCGCGTTCGTTAAAAACGCGCTAATCACCCGATAGTATTTTTCATTGAGACGAAAAATCTAAAAAAAAAGAAGAAGCTCGGAAAAAGTATCCGCTATGTTTGAAACTGACAAAGCGATGAAAAAAATTGTGGTAACAATTGGAAATTTTATTTTGAGTTTACGAGATTGTTTGTTTTGTGCTTTATTTCCTTAAAATAAAATCTACACGTACTATCAATTAAAACGTAAATGTGTTATACGAAACCATTCGAAAGTTATGGAAGTTCGAAATGTTTTTAATTAAATATTATTTTAACATCGTTATTTGATACTTTGTTTTTCAGTTGATTGTGCAACTCTTAATGGACATTTAAAACAGCGATTTTATTCATTTTATTTTATAAAAATAATATTTTGTAATAATAATAAAATGAATGGTAATTGAATATTAAATATTGATTTTATTTCGTCTCTCATGAACTTTGCGAATCTCTTCTTCAACCCTTTCAAAAAGGATTCATCGATGTTTGCACCTTTTGGTAAGGAACACAGTTTTCAATTGAGAAGGAACCGTCGACAAAAGTTGTTTCTGATTTTGGATCCATCTTGTCTGCACTATTACACATACTCGTTGGTGCTTTTATCTCAGCCTAAGAACAGTTTTTGCCGGTTGATCTGACTCGCAGAAACTCTCGCTCACTAATGGCCCTGTCCGAAAAGTTTGCCTCGACGTTTCCTGGCCTGTACCATCGAGCATTGTTCAATGTGAACTTCATGATCGATTCTGAATAAAGAGAAACTTTTTGCGCTATAAATAACCCCGTTGGAATTACACTTGAAAAAATTTTCATCCAGACATCTTTTTAGTTTTAACATTTTGAACGTCAACGAAGTATTGTTTCATCATAAAGTTGATTGACATCATGGAAAAACATGTTTTCTATACGTTAACGGAACAGATTTGTTTAACGAAATATTAAAACGAGAAGAAATAATTGAAAATAAATCCCATCGGTAGTAGCAACGGAAAAGTTGGTTAAAATCTTTGAGTGTGAAACAGTAACAATCTCACTTTGACTGTTTCGATTAATATTTAACAAAGCTGCGATGAAAAAAAAAAATAAATCAGCAACAAAGGTCTGAAACACTTTTTCGCGTGTGACATTTTTCTTTTTTGTTCCGGCTGGTGACAAACTGTAAACGTAGAAAAAGACAGGTAGATTAAAGCACAAACATGAAGGGGTGGGTAGAGAATGAACGTGCGTTTAGCCCTTTTTTTTCTTTTTGTTTTTATTATACAATAGCCAATGCGTTTGAGTAAATTTTTGTTGCCAATGTGCAAATTTTAAAACTAATGATAAGCAGGGTCTTGTTATTTAACTCATTTTAGTTCATAAATCAATCACAATTCAGTTCATAAATCAATCGTCCATCACGATGTTCGTCAGATTTTCTCATGTCGCGATAATGGTCCAAAAGTTTTTTGGTTGGACGATTCAATGGCAATCTATCGGCGGAAATGTCGGGACTAAACATCATCGGCGTGCGAAGGGCCGTAGAATGAAACGAGAACGGAAACGGCACGTGCACGCTTCATCGTCAGTCATGCAAGTTAGGGAAATCTGTCGGTTCTCGAAGGCAGTTAAAGTCAACGACATTATATTCGTGATGGAGTACAATCATGAAAAGCTGAATGTTGGTAATCATGTATGTTGACATCCTACATAACGATCGTACGGAACAACCAACTGGCAATACAGATTATCATCTATGTTCCATTCCGCGGGATTGTTTATTTTTAAAATAAATTGTTTGAGGGTCCGTTCACAAACATTTTTATTCATGCCGCGAGTGATTCCATAATGGACTAATTGCAACGTTCAATGTTTCTGTTATGTTTGAAAATAGCTCAACAGATTCGTGCCGTATTTCGCAACCAAACAACTGGATAGATGTTTAAGAATTTTCCATTTGTAATCAACCGTTTAGTTATTTTTTTTGCACGCATACAATTTAATGTTTAAAAAAAATTGAATGAAAATTTTTATCCGCTCGTGAAAATTGTTTCTGACGGTTACGAATCATAAACAAATGAAATTTATTTTTTCAGAACAATTCTTTTTTTAGTACACAATTTAAGATGTAATTTATAGGTGTAACTAATAAGAAAATGAAAAAAGAACAAAAATGAAAAAAACAATTCATAAGAATATATTCACGACTGTTTTGCAGCTCAGCTCAGATGAACGCGTTTTCGTAATCCGAAATGCATATTACGTCTGAGTTGGATGACCACCGTGGAGACCTCGGTTTAAATCCTTGTCTCTATTGAACGATCTCATTATTCATTGTCCTATACTGCGAGACGCACACTAAATGCACTACTGTGTTCGACTCCTTTGAGCTCATCATGTGCCAGATACCTGTTTGCTTATCGCTCGACGATTTGGAAACCAATCGATGTTCTATATATCTACTTCCCGATTAAGCTCTCTGGGTGTATTTTCTTTGAATTCCATTTATCTCTTTGTTCACTTGTATACTATTTATGCCACGTTACATAGATGCCTTTGAAAAATCACTCAAATACATCAACTGGTATTGGAAGCCAACAATCTATCACTGAATATCTTCCAGCTTAATTTTTAATAAAAAATTTTAAACTAAAGGTTCCAATTAAATTCAAAACTTGTATTGATTCTAAGCTTCGTACTTGAAACCCATGGCAAGGGTTTCAAAATTTTCTATAAAATAAATTTCATGAATGCAAATTGTTGAATGCAAAGAAATGAATTTCTCTGAAACGAAATGAACGTCTCTGAAAAGTTGTATTTAGAATTTGTAAGTGACACTTTAGTCGAACAAGAAAAAAATTAATTTTCGATCGCATCTGGGTTTACCCTGCTGGTCGCACATACTAATTAGCGTGATAGAATCAAATCAGTTCTATCAGCTGTTAAATTATAGCGCCGCATGTATAAGCGCGCGAGTCCGCCGTCCAGAAATTGAACCACGTTTGATGCGGCCGACACGCGGCAACAAATTGGACGCGATATGAAATGAGTGACGGTCTATTGTCGTATGCGCGGCATAAATTGCGCGAGAGCAATTTCCACTGTGTAATCAATGTCCAGGCGAAGATCCACCCCGAGAGATAGCACTGAAATCATCCGGGTCATTTTGAATGCAATATTAGTGAAAGTCAATTACGTTCATACTCCACGTAGAATTCAAAATTACAATATTCAAACTTACATTTTTTCAAAAAAAATGTTTTCATTTCAATGAAATTTTATAAGAACTTGCACTAATACAATTTAGTTACTATATTACATAACAGTAAGATTTTACGTAATGATAACGTAAAATTTTGAATTTTTAATGATATAGAGTACAGTGTAAAATATATTTGCAACTTATAATCTGCACATGTGATATAAAGTGAAACAAATGCGAAACGCAATAAGACGTATTTGCCACAACGTGCGCCAGACGTAAAATAGCACTTGGCAGTAGTTACGACGTCTTTCAAGATCGTCGGAGTAATAAGGATCCGCTGGCGAAATACGAATGAAAATTGCAATGGATGGTGAAAGAAGGACAATCGACATCCGACTGCACGAACGCAATTTCTTTTATCTTGGAAACTTAAAACAGTTGCCCCGATCTTCCAGTGTAGTAAATTATCGATCCTCGGCGTTATCAAAACCGACATTTTTTTCATCTCGCCAAAATCATAATTTCTCTACCAAGAGTCAAATTTAAAAATATTACTTTGAAATAAAACATTTATTTCAGGGAACAAATATTTTTTCAATTGTTATATTAACGGTATATTGTACAAACATTTCTCGATCGGAACTGTAATTATGAAAATAATTGCACGGTTACTTTCGAGTTGCATTTCAAGTTCAAATTTCACCCGATATGAGTTTATTTTCAATATAAAATTTAATTCAGCTAGCGTTAATTTAACCCGCGGCTAACAAGCAGAGCGCACCCTCCACAAAATTACACATGGCTTTTCCGTATGGAGGCCCTTCGATAATTAAAATTGGAATAATACTGCACCAACGTTAAAAATATGTTGAGCGAATAACCACTTGGCGCTCAACATTAATCGACTAATATCGTAAATCATGCACTATAAAACATTATTGAACGACAATAAATAACTTGTACTTCGATCAACAACCAAAACATGAACGTAACCTTAAAAAATAACAGCTTGCATAATGCACAAATATTCAAATAAAAAAAAACCATGCTTAAAAAAACTTCAAATTTAAACTAAATGACAGATCTAAATAATGTTTATTTGTTTTTTTAGTTTCCAAATTATTCGTTAATTTTTAATTATGTGTATTTCATGTTTTAGTGATGCATATCATTTGATAGTGAAGCTCATTACGGGTGAAATAATTATTGCGAATATAAATGGATGTATTATTTTGTAATAAACAGTACAGCGGTTAATCAATGTTTACTTTAGTTTCAACGGAACAAACGTGTGACTTGTTCTACATTTACTATGACAAATTTTCAATTAGTAATGAAAATAGAATAACAAGCTGCACGTGACACTTGACGTTATTCGCTCGGATCTCTTGTTGCAGCAAAATCAGTCAATGCTATTCAATAGCCCTTCAAGCATTATTATTTCAAATGGATTATTATTCGTTGTATACGATTAAATTATCATCGTAAAGAAAAAAACCGTCAATGTCAAACCATGACAGCAAAAAACCTTGCCAATTTGAAAGCAATATATATCCCGGGTATAATAATAATTTAATTCTATTCATCACGTCTTATGGAATTTTTTTTTTTTTTTTTTTTTTTTTTGTGAAATTGAACGGCAGTAATTTTCCTGAATGTTTGGCTATAGTTAAATATTCAGAAAAAGAATACCTAATTTGAATTGAGTTTTTATGATGTTCATTGATGAACATATTTTACCAGGGAAATTTTAATTTCCAATTTTTCATTAATGATGAAAAATTAATGCTCGATTATTATTCCGATTCAATTTTGATTACACGAACCCATCTGAAGTTCTCTTGTAACAAATGAAACGTATTTGATTATGGGGCGTTGAACACGAATACCATTAAAACACAATTTCCGATTCACCGCGTAGACGCCGGTTAGATCATACGATATTAATCAAAATAAATACTCCCATATCGGAAAAAGTACACCTCTGAATAACATTTTTTGTATTAGTTGTATAAATTAATGGAAAAGTTTAATAGTAATCAAATGATAAAAAACGTAATGCGAAACTTTAAGCCGTGCATCAGTTATATTAAGAGTTTATCTTTTTTCTGTTTGATAACGGCATGGAAATTCAAAGTTTAGGTTGTATCAAATCCAAACTAACGAATGCTAACTAAGATTAATGATCAGGAGAGAATTGACACTCAGTTACTATTTCAATTACCATTTTAATTATAAACTTTCAAACGAATGAATAATTTTGTGAATGAACTTTCTAAATTCGGATAGTTGCAAATGAGTAAAAATTTAGTGGAAAAAAATTCCTGAAATTAATTTTGCAATAAGGTTAAAATTTTAATTTATTCGAATTCAGAGAGTAATTAAAAGTAAGTACTGTAAAGGATATACAAAACGGCAGTTCACTTGAGCTTTTGTTTTCTTGTCTGAATGATGTGAAATACGTGACTCGAACTTGTGCCATATTTTGCGAAACAAGATGAGAGTCGTATGGGAGCAAAGCCGCTCATACGTTCCATAAATCGTGACTTTAGAAATCGCTAGAAAGTGGGAGGGTAAAAATTTTTAACAGATTCTCAATATCTCGACAATGTTGCTTGGGGGAAAGGAAATACGTGGTGATTCAGCCTCGTAAGCTGTTTCAACGCGGGCCAAAAAATTGAAATAATAAATGTCGATGCGCGGCATAGTATTGCACAACGCAAACGCCTCGAACAGTCAACTTGCACAAAATATTTTGCAGTCCGTCCTTTATTTTGTGTTCGTAAATCGTCACTATATAGTTCATAAATCAACGTTATGCGGATAAAACGCGTTTAATAAAACGTGATTCGTTCTCGTTGAAATTTTCATTTCATTTAAACAAATAACTTTTTTTCAAAATAAATAACTTGCATTACGAAATATTTTTCAAAATATTACATTGCGCCGACGCACAAAAGGTAAAAATTAATTAATTTTTCTGTTAAAACAATTTTTTGTGTATACCTAGACCTTCAATTGAAAATGAATATAGAAATATAAAACATATTTCATTAAATCCAAATTGCACAAAAAATCTCGCAGGAAAATTGGCAGTGTGAATCAAAAAGTTTTGCGATCAAAAGAAAATATACCGAACAGAAATAATGCGCAAAGGACGTTGCTCAAAGTGTAAATGCAAGTACGAAACAAATAAGTTGACTGGAAGACCCCTTTTTTGGTCGTGAATCTGACGTTTCGAACATTTTACCCGAATACGTGACTGACTTGCGACGTAAGGCGCGGTTGCATTACTCTTTGGTGCACTCAGGTTTATTAGATTCTATTGGATGGCGTCCAACAGTTATGAAACTGTTAAATCCGCTACATAGATCTCAAACAAGTCCAGCCCACCAACGCTCTTCAGACCATAATTTAAAAATGCTTTTCTATCAAAGACAAATACACGCCATTTCTTCTCACACGATACCAATAACTTATTCTAAATTCAACACTTTTTTACTGTCAAAACAAAATGTACCAAACAAAATCTTATTTCAACATCAAAATATATTTTTATAACAAATTTAAAACCTTAAGATTGTAAATTAAAATGATTTTAAATTAAGACTATAAAATGATATCTAAAAGTGAAATAAATTTAATACATGTCGCATTTGAAAATTTGATTTGTAATTTTTTTTTTTTTCGACCAAATCTCAGCACGTATAAGAACGAACGAGAGTTCCTTGTGATTACGTGTAGCGAGGTAAAAATTAAAGTAATTATCAGTTTTAAAAGGTCTGATCGAGCTTTTTTCCAGAATTGCAAGTATAAAATTGCAGCCTGCGAGCTGCGATTCTGGACCTACGTATATCAAAAACGTTCGATGTTATTGACTTCTCTTTATTATCATGCAGCTGTGCCCGACAAATTGAAAGTATATCCTTATAGTTTCTACAAATCTCAGCTTTATATAATTCTAATTCAATCTTCTGCGCTCGAAAGCTTGTCACTGACGAACGTTCGGATAAACTTGAAACAAGCAAGAGATGAAAAAAATATTGGCTTCGGTAACAATTTAGATCACTTAGCAAAGAACAAACATAAACAGAGAAAGAGTTTTGTTTGCACGTTAGTGACTCAAGTGCGTCTGTAATGTCTAATTTAAATATTAATTGTACATGTTCATTTTGATTTGTTTGTACGAACTTAACGAACAAACATTTAACAGCAGCTGTGTGCTTGCAAGTTTGTATGCTTGTATTACATCAATCCGTTCACCTGTACTTTTATGAACAACTAATGCTAATTTAGTTGTTCTTAATATATTGATGAATGTTTATCTTCGACAGATATATTTCCAGGCCTTGACTTTGCGAGATACCGTCGCTATACCAAATATATACTTGAAAAATAACATCGTCAAGTATGTACATGTTAAATTGCAAGATAATTTTAGATTAAATTTAAACACGATTTTTAATTTAGATTAAAAGTGATTTTTTTAGTGTTTTATTTTTATTTCTACTATTTTTAAATGACCGAAAAAGGTAAAGTGTATCCGGTGTTGAGACCAAAGATGAAGTCTGAATTATCAAGTGTGAAGTCGCGTGGAAGATCGCGCGTGAAAAATATGAGATAAATGTGAGCGGAAGCTACTTTGTTGGAGAAGAACGGCTGGCGGGCCGCGTTTAATTACATATGGCCCGACAATGAGAGTATCAGTTAAGCCGCGCGCAACATCCGTTGGAGCTGTCTCAAAGCCATCTGGCTTGCGTTTACTCCATAAATTTTACTCTCCTAGGCATTAGACTATGCGTTATCCCGACCTGCCCCTCAGACAAAACTCACACCCTATAACTGCACTCGAACATTTGCGTTTGCATTGTCGTTGCTCATTTAATGAAGTACCTGTGACAATTTGCAGATATTAATTCTGCTGCGACGTTGTTTTGCGGAAATGAAAACGGATTCGAGATGAATCTCTCAAGTGTGGTTACGCCAAAAAGGAATCCTAAACAGAGTTCAGTGATGTTCGATGATTTCGACAAGTGTTCAGTCTGTGATCAGCAACGACGAGAAAAACAAAAAATATTGCCTAATAGTTACGTAAGATTTAACTAAAAATCAACTGTCCTTGCTTGTATATGGAAATATGACGGTATTCAGCTAGTTTTCAATAATCTCTGAAAGAAATGTTCTTTCAACTGAATGAAAATCTTCATTCAAATAAAGTGACGAAAAAATGGTTCTGCATTCAGAAACGTGAGCTTAAAAAAGTGTGACCTTTTATTCTGTGACGTTGACTTGAAAGCTTAGGAGACAATGCATGTTTCGACTTTTGTTTTCCTCCGCTGTCGTTTATCAATTTTTTTCTTGCCTTGTCTTTTTGAAAATTGATAAATTGATACGGAGAACTAGAGAGAAAAAATGGGGAATAATTTTGATATGGATTACAAAATCGTGAAGGTTGAAAATGTTGAGGGCGGGGAAGAGTAAAAAAATCAGAATTTAGGTATATAGATTTGAAGCTTATTTACACAAAAGTGTATGTTATCAGTAAAATTGATATTTGATAGTGCAATATGTACAACTGTTGAACGGAAATTCTGCTTTCTCGAATCAATTTCTACGACTTTCATCCGAGCTTCATTTTCTTGGAATATGAAATGCGTCGCCATCGAAGTGCATGTGTCTCACCAAGAAATACGTTACACAATCGTGCGCACACAGACACGAACGTTGGCTCGCTTTTCATGTACTTCCACTCTGCCTTTCACGATTTGCGAGACTGAGTAATCAACTAAGTAGTAGGAAATACGTTAAGGACCCGAGACATTATTTATTCAATTATTTTTATTTATTTATTTACAAAAGATAACGTGTCAGATTAACATCCCAGAATACAAAAGAAAGAAGGTATAGAAAAACGATTGTCTCAGTTTAAATAAGTGATATATAATAAAACTTATATATCATACATTACTAGGATAGAATCGCACTATACAATTATAACTATGAGATGGCGGCAAACACACAGATTATCTTTCATCGACGGTCAATAATTATCTTACAAATCATGAAATGATTGATTGATTCAATATTTTATTTTCATTAACCCGTGTAGGACACACTGGTGCCAAATTGGCACTATAACAAGAGGGACACCAAAATGTAAATTACGTGTGTTAGACAAGGATGCTAAAAATAATGTGTCCTTTACGTTAATTCGTTTCCATTGTTCAATCAATTTTACAATTTGATAATTAACTAAATATTAACACACGTTCGCAAAATCGTTTAATGAATTTTCAACCCCGTTAATCAATGTTTGATAGATTCTTGATATCAAATGACACACAGCTGTAGATTATAGAAATTAATAATTAATTAACGATTCATAATTACACTGACAAACCAAATTCGTAAGAATTCAATTTTCTGCAACATATAACGTAATTATAACGATGTATATCGTAGTTTCAGCAAATTTTTCGTACATTTTGCGAATAAGTCGTAAGTTGTTGCGATGAAATCGTAAGTTGTACGGTGTACGTTTTGTTACAGAAAATACGATTATACCAATAAACAATTTGATTTTTCAGAATTAATATAAAAATATCTTTCTGATGATTCAATTATTATTATCATTATATTAATTAATTGTTTTGTAATTTATTTATATTTTATTTATATAAATTAATGAACCTAACATGTTTTCGCCGTAAGTTATGAAATTTGATTGTTCATATTGTACAATTAAAATGTCATGCTTTGAAAAATTGATGGTTGTGTTCGAAAATAAGTTAGATTCTATCTGAAAACAAGCGTTTGGTAGGAAATATTGAGGATAACATTTTGAGCGGCGCGCAATGGGATAAGAAAAATGCAGCACCGCAAAACTGTGAGTTGCTCAAACTCGATCATCTTTTGAATGATGCAGTCGAGGTTTGGGTAAGAGCCTGTATTACAGGATGTATCCGCTAGAATTTTGCCGCGAAGGTGCGCATCGACACGGTCCGTACGTGCCGAACTATGAAACCCATTGCTTCGCAAAAACATACGTGTCTAATAAAACTTAGGTTTGATCGAAAATTCGGAATCAAAAAATGCGGTAGATCGCGAATTGTTTTACAATTGTTCCCGATGAAACGGCAACACGGCGAATTTTAAGTAGTGTCTGTCAGTATTCAATCAAACGCAAACAACTCTTTTCATTTTGTTCGGAAAAATATTTGAAAACAAATAGTCTCGTTGGTTGTCGGAGTGCGATCATATCGTTTTGACAAAGCGAATCAAATTTTCAGCCGAGTTTGTCGTTTTTTCTCCGAATTTTTGCTTGAAGGAAAATATAAAAATACGACACTCGACTTAGGTCGACGGATCGGTTGAAAAAAAGAAGGTGAAAATGATGCAACTTTGGAAAATAAATTTGACATGAACGTCCCATATGTAAAGAACATTTAAACATTTCACGACCAATAAATTTTACTGTCAAAGTGTGATTTACTTTAACTGAGAATTGTACTTCAAAAAAAAAACTGAAAAAACACTGTATTCCAATAGAACAAAACTACCCCTTTTCTTGATATTTAAAACTTTAACAAATTCAATGTTCTGAAACAAACAGAACATCATAAATCTGGTTATTGCTGAAAGGAGATTGCAGTCTGATCTGAACCAGAACTTTATAAGAAAAATGTTCCTATTAGAAGTAAATTTCCGAATAGTAATCAAAAATACAAATTAAGCTCCTTAAGAGTGAATTATTTACTGGGACGTGTTCTCTTGCAGCGGAAATTTCGGCACACCCAGTACATGTCTGACGTGGAAAGGAAGTAAGGCGCTTATAGCCCTAGGGATTGCTCCTTTTCACGTACGCATATATTGCTTGCAAGTCGCAAACACGCTAGCCTGTGATGTACAACTTGCACCCTGAATCATGCGTCTGCTGCAGCGTCAAGTCTCTGACGGCCTTTTGGGCCAGCTGAACGTTGCTTTTGGTTGTTAAACCCTAGTTTACTCGTCTTGCATCTAAGCAGCATGCGCTATTTTCATGCTAATGCAAACAAAAATATCTTATTGTGCCCGGGGTATTACAACTACTACAACCATGAAAACAGTGCAACTATTCACAAACGTACGATGAGCTGGGATGCAAAACTCACCAAGTCCAATTTCTTTTTTATTTTATTTAAAAAAAGGCTAAACAATTCGATTAATTAAAAATTTATTAAAAAATTTTTGGTTTATTATTGTTAAATATTATATAATTATATCATTAAATATTATAATTAAAGAATTTTTGGATCATGACCTGCAGGTGTTCTTGTCGAAACATTATTTTTTTAATACTTTTTTCAACTTGTTTCCGTTAACGTTAGATGTGAAAAGACATAATGACATTGTATTGTTTGTATGCTTGTAGACATGATCCAAGTTTTTGAAAATATACCTGTCGTTTTCAAACAATTCGAGGCAAACTATTTCCTTACGAGGTATAAGGTAATTCAGATACAAGAGAATCTCGGTTATCCTGCTTCCAATTACTCGGAGTTCCTACTATTCCAGACGCACAAACCATTTGCATTCTCTGCTTAATCCCCGACAAGATCTATCACTGCCTAAGAAGATTTTGAATTATAAAATTATAAATATTAACACAACATATTATCAATTAAAACTAACTATAAATAAAATAAGGTGCAATTTTTAATTTATTATTATAATTCTCCCCCCAAACATGTGTTCAAATCCTGTATTGAAATGTATAAATTTTATGAATATTTTTCATTATTGTTGTCATAAATTAACAATTTTTTATATGAAAATTTATATTCATATTTGTCATTTGATGATAAGAATTAAAAACACTTAACGAGTTTGTTCATCTGAAGTAGATTTCTACCTTGTAATTTTCGGTTATACCGACAGTAGGTTTCTGCTAAAATACATTTAGCAGAAACATTTTGCCCAACATTTTGCGATACCAGTTGATGAAAAAAACTTACCATGAGAAAAATATGATAAATGTCATACGACGAGAATAATAAGTCAATCTTAAACATTTTGAATGTCACTTAAAATACGAATAAAAAACATTTTTTAATATCAAATTAAATCAATTGCTGAGCAACTATCGAGAAATTTCCATGTACAACTTTAGCAGAAACCTACCTTTCAGACAGTCACTAACCAACCCATTTTCATTCAAAATTAGAGAAACAATTTATTCCACAATTCATAAAAAAAGATTCGTAAAATTGTTATTATTAAAAATCGGAAGCTGTAGGCAACAAATTTAATTTCAAGATTCGAGGAATTACATTAACAAATGGATGTTTAATCGTGTTAAAACTAATGAACCAGCCCATCAATAATTTTAAAAAACATAGTATTGGTGTATCTTGTGAAAGAGTTGATTATTTTAATTATCCGTGCCCAAAGGCTCGCTCATTTATTGCAAATGTTATTGGTCGACAATAAATTTCTCGTTGCTTAATTTCATTTCGTTCACGTAGAATAAGGAATTCAATATTTCAGCGTAACTTTTACATAACACGATATTTTCTAAAAAAAGAGGGAAAAAAGAAAAAAATGAAAAATTCTCGAGCCATCGAGGACCCGGAGTACGCGAGGTCGCGCATGTTATAACTCAATACGTGGTCGCTGTCGAAGCAGGTGGTATTAAAAGCAAGCGGCAAACGATCCAGTTTACGAAATTTCGAGCGAGCGAAATAAAAATGAGCAAAGTGGAAATCACGATCTGCGTGCATCGTGTGTTGCATTGGCTATGACCTGACCGCAGTGCCGGACATAAAAGACCAGACTTAACTCGCTCCGAACTTAGTCCAACTTTATACAGTCTCGCTAAAGTGCCACGATGAAGGTACTAAATCGTGTAAGTGCTAAAAAAAAAGAACAAACTTAAACGCCCGGCAATTTTTCTTGGCAAAATACGAAAAACACCAATAACACACGTAGTTTCGAATCCAACCCTCCCAGGACAGTATATTTCAACCTTCAAAGTACCGTTGAGTTTATAAAGTTTCGCCTTTGGAATACTTCCCACGTGCGGCAACTAATTTACCCATTTTTGGGTAAATTAGTCAGGGGCGTTTAAAATTTGTTTAATTATTAATTATAATTATAATTATAATAATTAATTAGTTTAAACTAATACTAAACCTTGTCAACCTTTATAATTATTTTCAAATGTTTCTAACTTTTTTAAAATAACAATTTTAAAAAAAGTGAGGGTTGGATTAGAACAAAAAAGGCCTCCCAAATTAATTGAATATTTTTATGAGAAAGTATATAATCAATTTGTTATATTACAGAGAGCAGTTTTATGTTTGGCGATGTGGCTGACAGTGACAGAATACTCCTTGGGGTACGCGCCAAAAGGCTGGCGACCGCAAGGTCAGTCTTTCGACCCAAGTTGCAACCACTTGAACGCCTACTATACGCCATCTGCGAACTTAATTTACGGCACTCGCGGTAATTCACCAACAAGACAGCCGGCTCTGGTGACGACAACACCTGCCAACAGCACTCCAAGGAGCCGCGAACCCACCACTGCTTCTGGCGTAAACGACCAGGATGATGTTAACTCGAACTCGCCCGTGGCCATCGCGAATTCTTTCGCTTTCAATCGACCGGTTTACATATTCAATACGTTTCCACTTCATTCTGTTTACACACCAGGATACACTTTTTTCAAATGAAAACCAATCTCATTTCCAAAAATAAATCAGTGATTTTGATTCAATTGCATTCAAAACTTTGGCCCCTTTCACATTTTGTCCGGACTGAAAGGTATTTAAGGTTCATTTTATTAAATGTAACACTGAAAAACTGTCATTCCTTTGTTGAAGTTGAAAAAAAAAAGAGATTGATATAAGTCAATTTCAGCAGGACCATTTACATCATTCGTAACAAAAACGTTTTCCGTGCAAATTTGAAAACAAACTTTGGCTATTGAAATCGTTAATCATGATCCTTTGGAGCTGAATTTATTACGATCGATAATTCCATTTTAAGTGTGCTCCCACATTATCTTGCGTATTTATAGTACAAACTTCATAACTTATTACCGCGTAAGTTATGAATCAGGATGCGAATAATTATTTCCCAAGAATTTTTGATACGGCGATGAATAATTGACCCAGCCCTGTGACCGGAAAATAATTATTCTATTTTATTTCTAGAACTTCTGGATTGATTTTCACCAGTGCTAAATAAACGATTTTTATTTAGACATTTCGTTGAAGCTCGCGAGATAAAAATATTTGCTTTTTATGAGTTCCACTGAAATTGTGGAAACTAATTTTGATTCGAATTTACAACATCATTGTAATGAGAAGCATTATTTAGCATTATTCTTGTCACAGATTATCGTATCATTACCAAAATCGCCTTTGCTTTTAGAATTGATAAATCAATATTACCCGCATTGATTTTGCAAATAATCTTTTTGTTTCCTTGTTTTTTATTTTTTTTTTTTTTTTTTTTTTTTTTTTTTTTTTTTTTTTTTTTTTTTTTTTTTTTTTTTTTTTTTTTTTTTTTTTTTGATATGAAAAAGATGTAGGGAATAGTTATTTTGGGTTTTTGAAAAAGTTGATAGTTTGAGATCAATAATTCAAATCTTGAAGTCTGTATGCCAATCATGAGATTCCATCGGATACGGATCCAAGAGCACTTGAGTGAAGCGTCCAAGAAACGAAGTGTTTAACGAAGAGTACGGACGAGGAATACATTAGAGAGATGAACGTGCACAGGGAACAATCGTCGGAATTAAGAAAACGATATTTTTTGCTCTTTGATTACTATTATTACTACCCAATAAAAGTCAACGTGATTCGATTTTCAAAGTTTTATGAACCGCGAAATGAAGGAACAAACATTTTATCACTTCAAATTGAAATTGCTCGGAATATACTTGTTTTTGCAAAAATCCAATTAAATTGAATTAATTTCTTTTTATTTATTTATTTATTATTTAATAAATAAATGAATGAATAAATTATTTGTAGAGTTTAATTGATAAATAAAATCACTGCCTTTTCAAAAAAAACTTGAACTGAAATTCAAAACCTTCCAATTTTAAAATATCAAATGAATACATGCTGAGAAATATTTTCAAATGATTACGATTTTTACTTTTCTTTTTCTACATTTTTTTCTATCTCTAGAGTATCATCGTCTAAAATTTCATCGTTATTAATGTAATTATAATGGTTATGGACATCTGGGTCTTCTTCAGGTGGGGGCGGTGGTGGCGGGGCACATGCTACCGGGTCTGCGTGAGGTTTCTCGCAAGATTCTCCAAGTTCAAAATTCGGCAAAAATATGACCGTGGGAAATTCTGTTCCAAAACATCTATCAACAGGTATTTTTTCACGGGAACTTGATAAGAACGATTTTATTTTGTCAGCATCCAATTTTTCTCGTGCCTCCGAATTTACGACAGCTCCCGTTAAAAACGAGGCTAAAAATACCTAAAAAATAGACGAAAATTTAATGTCTGCTATTTCAACTTTATATCGACTTTTGAAAGTGAAAAATAAAGAAAATTGAGGAGAAAAATTGTGAATGAATTCTTATGTGTAAAATACCTTGGTGGAGGCTGATATATAAGATTTGCGCTTGAACTTCAGAATCTTATTCATTGCTTAAAGGTCGACATGAGTGATAAATCAAGTGTGGACAGACAAGCTAAAAGGTGTACTTTTTTTTATCGCCCCAGGAACTATTTATTTTCTTTTTCCGACGGATAACCGGGGGGTTATCGAGGTTAGCCTGCAAAAATGTTCCGGTTCCGAGTAACTGACAATTTGAACACGGCTCGTCGAAAAGGCCGCATTTTTATACATGTTGCAGAATACTTGCCATTTCAGTCAATGAGATACAACCAATTTTGATTCATCGTCGGCGTCCAAGGGACAGACAATTTTAAAACGTCAAAAGCAACATCCCGAACTGAATCGTAAAACAAATGATAGATAGTCATTTTTTTTGCGCTCACGCCAACTACGATTTTAATTGGACGATCCGCTTTGTAGTTTTCGATGAAAATGTTACCGTTTTACATTTTAATTTGCATTTTAGTCCGGACTAGAAGTCGTGATGAAAAAATAGCCGCTCTAAATCATTTTTGTTCGGGGCGCGCACTTTTATGCGACTCAGAACGTTTCAATTGCAGCGATTTTTCAGCATTCTTTTATAGAAACCAACATTTCGAATTAAAAAATAATTCAAATTGAAAAAAAATTCGTTTTGCATTGGATACGGACATTAAAATAAACATTAGGAATAATTCGATACAGACTTTATTAATTTACAAAAAATACATACACGATACATTTTATAACGTTATTCACACGCTTACGAGTAAATGCCGTCTCTTTGGTTTAGTTTCTAAATGTTTTTGATTACGGAACAAGTGTTTGTTTCGTAAAGAAGTGTGTTAGCAAAGAGTGGTCTTTAGGCGTCGATTAATATGCTTCTAACTCGCTCACTTCTGATTCTCGATTTCACTTTGAGTGCGAAAATAACTCGCAGTTGGTATTCACCAAGTCGCTGAATTATTCGAGAGCAAGCGCAGAGCAAAAAGTAATTACTCGATCGATCCAAAAATTAACGTTGCACTCTTGCCTCTCAGACATTTTCCACACATTTTAGTTGGTTTCTCGTCGATAAATGATCTGATTTCATTTCCCCTTCCTTTTTGTTTGTTGTTCAATTAATTTTTTAAAAAATTCTTTCACCGATTTGACCGCTAGGGATGAAAGTTTTACGATTTTTTTGAAAATGTCATTCACGCACATGTTTAAATTTCCCCTTACACGACAACGAAGCGGAGAAATTGTAATTGAACGAAAATTCATCAGAGAAAACGTACCTGGTGAACCGCGGATAATCTACTATCCGTTCCGCGGAAATGCCACGCATACACAAATATTTTCACTCGTTTAAACTTTGTTGGCCGAAAGCGTAATTAATAAGACAGAGTTTCATATTCGCTTTACCGCGAATGAGTGAAAACAGAGACGACCAAAAAAACAATAGAGCATAGAATACGCGAATATTCTACTTTGCATTCCGTGTTTTTAATGTCAGTATTTTTTTACGTCCGACCGATTTGATAAAATTTTCTTTGTTCTGGACAAAAAAATCGCCAAATTATTATTCACAAACCAAAGTGTTCATTTTTTTATACTTTCATACACACTAAACATCCATTTGGATAACAAATTGAAACTTTTATTATTTCGGTAAAATAATAAAATAAAAATTGACATAACTTCTGATATGTTTCATTCATCCAGCGTCGGATGATTTCGTTTTTAAAAAAAATCGTCTCTTTGAAACGCCAGTTACAATCAGCGCGATGATTTGAGGCAAAATTTATGGACTCAAGTGGGGATGAAAATTTCAGTAAAGACACACAAAAATTGATGGTTTCATCGACTATTTATGAAGGCAAATATCAGCATTTCGCGTGACGAGGAATCATTGATTATACGCATCGAACGCGTTCGATCCGTCGATGGGGTTCGTTTCGCCTTCTTTCATCGTGCTGTAGCTCAGTTCGGCGTACTTCACCGGATAGGCCAACTGCTTGCCCTTATTGTTGGTGATCAACTCCTGCAATGAATTATCATTCAAATTATTCTGTCAAACTTTTCGCATTTGCTAATTTATAACTACTATTATAAATCTCAGCGAAATTAGTGAAAAAGAAAAGTCTCATAGATTTATGTTATTCAATTGTAATTCAATTTTGAAAGAAAAAACAAATGGTAAAGCAAACCATAGGGAATTTTTTTTCTTATAAAAAGGTAATAGTTTAATATATCTTGTAGAAATATATGAAAATGATAAATTTACCTTGGTGCGGTAGTTATAATAGACCATAGTTGTTTTGTGGAATGGATTGGAAAACGATAAATTCACGTCCAAAGGAGCGTTTCTATATAGATCCAACGCAAGTCTGCAAGAATCGAAATGATGAATTATTACCCTTTCTAAAGTATTACGCATAAATAATTCAGGTTCGAGTAAGAAAAAAATAGGTCAAAGTTCAACATCATCTCCCAAAATGGAAATACAGGAATGAGAATGAAAAACAAAATTCTGAAAAATGGTTTTTGTTTCAGGAAGCAAAATGAAAGCAATTACAAAATTTTGCGCTCAGTTTGCAGCCGAATTGAGTGACGAAAATTGAATTGCAAAACATTTTAAGAAAATGAGTCTCCCCGGGCTCACCGTATTTTCATGTCACCGTCCGTGGCGTTGTGCACAGCATAAAGAACGCCACGGGCAATGAACATTTCGCCAAATTTATGGTGATCGACTGTCACATTCCAGGCGTAGTGCGGTATCATTGTAACAGGATCAACTTTCATGACCGCTGTAAAGTTTGATGGCAACCCGTAGATAATCCACAAACCTAAAGCAATTCAAACCAAACAATGCATTACAATTTATAATGTGTATGATTTAAAATATTTTTTGATTTACAATTTTTATCCATTATATTTATGAATGACAATTTATTAACATTTTGTTCAATTTCAACTGAACTCAAGTATTATGAATATTATACTTGGAAAATAATAATTTTCATTTTGTTTCAAACAGTAAACTATAATTAAATGAGAAATTACTGGCATAGTTTATAACTATGTGAAATATTTTTAGACAATACCGCTATTTGGTATTTCTAATTTATTGTCAATTTCTAATTCATAGATTGTTAAAATGTTTGTAAAATAGTTTTTTTTCTATTTATTTTTATTTTATCAATTCTACTCAACGCTGCGTATAAAATTGATTAAAATAAGTTTAATTTTTTTGTTATTGAAGTTCAAATTCATTAAAACAAAAACTTAAAATTCTCTCTAATTGGAGATTTTAGCATAATTTGTAAACATACCGTTTTCATCGGTATCAAAGTCGACGTAATTATAATTATTATCCGGGGTGTAGAGATAATTGCCATTATTGGGAACAAACGCAGGCAGTTTGAGCTCTCGTGTATGTTTCTTGATGTAATAGTCATTGACTATGTCCTGGGAATTTGGCAGATCGTAACGAACTATGAAATCCTTGCCCGCGGGGTAGTAGAAGAAAGATCCGTTGTGCACCACATGACCATTACCCTGGAATTTAATCAAACTTGATCCAAAGTTCAACAGGCGTTTATACAATCAATCAGAAATTTGCACGTCTGATATAATCAAGTTGATAAAAAACAACTGTACAAATTCCAACCGAAAAGAATGAAGATAGTTTGTTGCTCAAAAAAGAGAAGAAAAGTTACGTGTCCTCTCGAAAAATTGGCGTCGCGACAATTGATCTTCCATCGTATGTAACAGTTCAAAAAAGTTCTAACAAAAGTAAACTCAGGAAACAGAAAGTTTCAACATTAAAACTTGCGTTGTTTGATTCTCTTTTTTTCTTTTTACTGTCAACAGTTCATCAATTTGGAATCATGCGTGGAGGGGAAACTTTGTTTTGTCATCTCAAAATAGCTGAAAATGTCTGAAAAAACAATATTGGTTCCGATTTTATTTTTACATTGAAACATTTTGTACACTTTTTTTTGTTCAATTTATTGGAGACGTACCGATGTCAGAAAATTTGTAAACCAAGAAGCAAACAAACGAAAGTTTGTTCAGTATGATGTACTTTTGTATTCGTAATTCGTAGTTTTGTAATTTGAGTGTTTCGGCGATGTGCTAACCGCGTGGAATAATGATTAACGAATTAGCATAAAAATGGAAAGGGACGCTGTGAATCATAATAATATCCAACAAAGTGCCACGCTCACGCGTTGTATAAAAGAAAAGTTTTTTTTAATCAATCTTTCATATCTTAGCCGACTGGCAATTTATTCCAGCCGCGCGGCGTATTCTCAGAATCCGGACTTCATTTAAATATATGTTTTAATTAACGTCCAACAATTTTCGCGCAAATTAATTCAAATTCTTTTTGATACACCTGTTTCACCTAGCAAGTAGTGTTTCATCATTGAATTGAAATTTCATTAATGAATCATCAACCAGTTTAACATAATTGAATTTACTTTCATATAGTAAGGAATTTTGATTTGATTATGTGTATCTAGCTGCAACAAACTACGGCGAAAAAATGAAATATCTCTCAAGTGGAAAAATAATTCAATTCAATCTCTTATTTAAATTAACACAATTTAAATTATCCCGAAATTAATTTAATCTAATTAGAGCTGCTGATGAATTTTTAGTATTCGTTTACATAATTTTCAATTATTTCATATATCAAAAATCATGACCTTATGTTAACTCAGTTCTATTTTTGTTTGCAATGAAATTGTGAGTAAAAGTTATGCGTTACGTTACAACAAAAAAATGTATTAAAAATTACCTGAAAAACATACGGAAGTCTAATATCTCTAGGCCTTGACTTGCCATAGGCCTCGTTGGAGATGTACTCATAGATTGAGGAGTTTCTTTTACGGTTGGTCATCCAGAGTTTATCGCCTACGACTTCAGCTTTGACCGACGAGTCATGCAACCAGGCGCCGTGCAAATCGTCCATCTCGCACTTGTACACAGGTTTGCCGACCGCTTCCGGCACGCCGTCTGTCGCAAACGTTTTACCCCGTCAAACGCATCTCCATATTTATTGCACACATTTTGAATGCACACAGAGATAGATCAAGCACAACAAAAAAGGGAGCTTTGTGAGGTCATAGGTCATGCACCAACTCAGCAAACACCGCGATAAAACTACACGCAAGATAAATATCTGACTGGAGGGAGAAAAAAATCATTTTCCAACAAGAATGATTTTCAAAAAATAAAAAAAAAATAATAAAAAAAGAAATAAAAACATTCTCAATGAAACGTTAGGACGTTGTTGAAGTTACATATTCGAAAAATAATCCCAAAAAGAGAAAACGATGAAACAACAAAAGTGAAACAGTTCAGGTTACGTCATTTTAATTTTGCATCATAATGAAAGTGTAACATTACACCGTCCTCCTTAGTACACAAACAGAAAGCAATAACGTTATGCGGAGAAAAGTGAAAACAGCAAAAATTGGATTTGGGACAGAGGGCATGAAAAAGGGACTGCAGAATAACGTGTTTGCGTGAGTAAAACACGTACCGACGGATCTCGGTGGCAAGCCGGTGGAATTGACGCCGCCAAGAGGCCGCACAATATCCGGGTAAGCGCATTTTAAATTAGGACAAGCGTCGCAATTTACCCGCGGGGGACATTGGTCTTCAAAGTCAACTTTAGGCGGCGGCGGCTTACCAAACAGTAATGGCTCTTGCTGTCGCTCGTTGCTAGACGATTCGTGCTGCGTCGCACCTAAAACACAAGTTGGCAAACGTGCTCAGAATTCAGATCCACTTCTTTCTCGCTCTCTTTCTTTTTCTCTTTCTTAATACAAAGTTTGACCAGGTATAGTGAAATTCGGAAAACAAAAATGATTGATGAAATTTAATTGGACTTTCAACGGTTCGAAAATACGGTTACGGTTGAAATTCAAGATGATACCTCTGAGCTCGAGCATCCCTTTCGTCATGCTGATGCTATTTCTCGCGATACAATGATAGGTGCCGTGATCCTTGACGAACGCTCGGCGAATTTGCAGTTGCATCTTGAACTGAAAACATTTCGCATACGTGTAAAACTCGTGGATATTAAAGTGCTGCGTTTCATAGCGGCGCTTTAATATAATAAAACGAATGAAATTGCGTTTCGTCACTGGAACAAAAAATAATCTTACATATTGCAGGACGTAATTTAATTGAGCCACATATTCAATCTAGATCCATCTTGTTTTTATTGTTCCGTAGTCGAGATGTGAATGTCAAGCCAAACGCCAGTTTGGACGTTTTGTTTTGTTCAGAAAAATTCTTCTTTCAACGCGATCTTTTAAAACATTTCAAAGAATTTTGTTCGCATTTGAAGGCGATGGTTTATTGATACGTACTTTGAATCGTAGCTGTAGGTTGGATAATCTTTATTTCAATACTGCCAATAACCACTAACCAGTGGCATATTACAAATATCAAAGTGCATCGAGTTGGTATTTATAGATTGTTTAATATGAACGAAATGGAAACTGAGAAATTCGATATGCAACTTTCAAGTGCATATTAAAATACATCTGCTCGGAGTTAAAAAGAACAATTGAACAATCTCCAACTGATGAGGATATCCGACCAACGAACAAGACAGTCAGAAAATGTTCATCATTAGACAGTGTAATTCACATTAAGGGGAGGTGGGACCCATAAATCATGAGAAATCAACAAGATTTTCTTGCAGTTTTAAGTACTTTTAATCCTCTTCAATGATGTAGTGAATGTTAAATATTGATATGAACATTATGAATAAAGTTTTTTTAAACAATTTGTTCGGTTGGACTTAGCGTTTATTCTGATGCGCTCAGGTAAGAGTGTCATGTGCGTTTTATGTTTTTTTTTTCGCACATTAGTTAATTTTTCTCAGCCAATTTTCTTTCTATTCACTTGAAACTTTGCATATTTCTTCTTCAATGTATAATAAAAATTTTTGTAAGACGGCTTTTCGATTAATTTATTTAAACAAAAGTTATGTTAGTTTGAATATAAAAAATACATCAAAAAAGCATAAAAATGGCCTATTTCTTGCATTATTGCGATTGAACTGACATAACTTTGCAACTAATCAGGAATTCGAAAATTCGTCTAACATTTTTTGTTATGCCTCAAAGAAGAACTGTGCCAAATTACAAGTGAATTGAATGAAAATTGCTTGAGAAAAACAATTTTGAATTTACCCTATTTTCAACCCTTTTACTTAAATAAAAGGGGTGGGATCTATTTTGGGGAGGGGGAGGTTCATATGATTTGCTTTCTAAGTCCATTCAGGTAGACAAAATACGGATTTTGGCCATTTGGATCCCACCTCCCCTTAAAAAAATGTATGAAAAAACTTTACAATATTCTTTAATTAATACATTAGTATATGTATGTATATTATAAAATAACTATAGACTTTTTATGTAAATTACATAGAAATTAGTAACTTAAACCAAATGTACTAAGTGTTTTCATTTGTTTGAACTGAATTTTAACAATTTTATTGGATTTCAGTGTTTGCTCATTTTCATTGGGATAGAAATAGTTGAATTGTAACTAGAGAAAATGTAATTTCATGATTTGTCTTCGGGACAAGAGAGGTACGATTTCAGTCGCACTGTTGAGGCAATAACTCATCCGGCAAAATGTGCAGAAGTCGCAAAATACCTTGTAAACGTCTCGCTTATCGTACACCTCGATATGGTACTTGTCAGACTCATTCAGCAATCGACCGTCGCCTCGCTCCCAATACGTGTCGGCATCAGGAAATGCTTCCACCTCGCATTCGAGCACGGCATTGCCCATATTTGGTACCCTAACTCTCGGGTTTCGTATACGTATGAAAGGCGCGACTGCAAATAGAAAAAAAATCATTTAGAATCAAATATGCATCTACACAGAAACCATATCTATAACTTTTTCACTCTCCCCCTTCTCTTCCGTACTTCCACTTTACAATTCTTTCCATTTTCTTTTTCCTATCGCTGCTTTCTTTTTTTAGTTTTAGTTTCTTTTATAGTTTCTTTTTCTCTCTTTTCATTCACTTGACTCAAATTATCGTTGAAAATTGTCGTGAAAAAAGACTTTCTTAAGAGCCAATTTTGTTTACCCCATTGACGTTCGGTTCGCTATACTTGATGAGCACTTCCGTGAAATTAACATATCCACTACAACAATGATAATCGCAAATACCTACAATCCTGTTTAGATAATTATGAAAATAAAATTTTCCCCGAAAAATGTTGATAGAAAATATCTGTTACATATAATATAATATAATAATATAATCCATAAATAATAATACATATGCTGATGTTTACCCGGATTGTAGTGTAATTTTAGGTCCTTGTTTAAAGCGTATAAAGAAAGGGAATGAAATATTGTGACGTGTTAATGTTTGTCTGTCAATGAAAATTGGTGGTAAGTTTTAAGCACAAAAAATGTTTACCGGCGGATAAATGCGAATCGGCTGGTTAAACTCGTTCTTAGGGGTTTATTTGCGTTAAGTATGATAATGTAGGAGCTCTATGCATGTCCGATATGGTAACGATATGCATACCAAGCACGTACGTGTGGAGACGAGTCCAAATCCGTGTTCTGGTACATGTTTGTGTATATAATTACAGATGTGTATACAAGCGCGCGTACATTACTTGTCAAATGCATGACGGTTGATAATACCTCGGACAAGTCCGGTTATGTTAACGAGTTGCGTCTGATTTTGTAAATACAAATAAACGTCCCCGATTATTGCTGCTCATGTCACAGTTATCAACAAATAAAAGGCTTACGAATTTCGATTATCCCTTAAATAAAAATTGAATAAAAATATGGATTAGTATCGATTAATATTTTTCATCTGGCAATCTCTTTTAATTAATTAAACTGATGTTGATGTATCGAGGCAAAGCGATTGATCACCAAAAAATATCTCATCAGCGTCGTAATTTGTAATTTAAATTGGCTTCTACTTAATTAACCGAGATGATTCGAGAAAACGATGGTTTGTAATAAAATATAAACACAGGCGTGATAGTTATCCGACATTTGATTTTCTAGCGTTTTAATCACCGAGCGCGATTGACTCGAGCCATTATTTGAATTATGAAATTCAATCGACTTGTAGAAACGATTAATCTTCCATTACACTTTTTTTGACAACATTTTTAATGAAGCACGTTAGCAAAACCTAGTGATTAAATTTGTCTTGCTTGATAATCGTTATCTATTTTATTGTAAATGTTTGTCAAATTGTTTAAACACTTTTCTTTCAAAGTCGGTTTCGGAACAGAGAAAAATAAAATGTAATCTCCGGGTGTAATCCAAATTTGATCTATCCAAATATTACATATAAACGTAGAAAGTGAATTAAAATCATTTAAATTATATTATTATCCCAAGTATACGGTTACACCAATTTTATCATGATAAATTTAACATTCCGCATGTTCGCAACCCATCCGACTGACCAAACAATTATAACAAATTTAATTTAATCCTCAAGCGTTGAACATTTTATTCTTGGAAATTACAACAATTTTGTTTAACCGATAATTTTTTAATTATAATTATATATCATTTTTAATATGCAGTTCAAACTTTATCACCTGAAGAAACTATTTAAACTATTTAAATATGAACTGCATATTAAAATTATAATTATATATAATTATTAATATGCAATTCAACCTTTATCACCTGAAGAAATTATTGTTGGAAAGAAGTTATTGTATTTACATTTTTTTATTCTATATAGCTTATCCTCGAGATTCGAATAAAAGTTGAAAATAAATGTTGGACATGTGAGGTGCTGAAAGAGGATACTCGATGCAATCTTATTGATGCGTTTCGAAATACGAAATTACTCACAATGAACATTCAGTCTGAACGTTTGATTGACACTCGGTGGTATTCCATTGTCGGCCACGCAGGTGTACTCGCCCGTATGCCGACGACTGACAGAACTGATATTGAATGTATTGCCTGCTACTGACGACACTGTGAATCAAGCACAAAATCATACATTTGTTATTAAGTATCTCAAACCATCCATCCGAAGATTAAAAAAATAAAAATTTATTTTTATATTTCAGTTTCATAATTATATTTCAGTGTTTCTTAATTTTAGATAAGGAGAATATTTTTTTCATGGTAAACTATTTATGATCAGTATTATAACGTGACTGAATTTAATTAAGACTTTTAGGATAAAATATTTATATTCTACTTGACATTAATTGAGTTATAATAGTATAATTTCATGACATAAGAAAAATAGTATTGCAAAAAACATAATACAACGTAGTAAGGTTGAAAATCTACTTTCATCAAAAATATTTTCATATTTGTACAAACAATATAGCAATATCATTAATCGGATTTTATATGTTGATTTACGAGCTTTCCATTTTAATATTCTGTATTTACACAATTCGTTGGGAAAGTATATCATATGCTTTGTGTTCGTTGCAATACATTACAAACGTTATTATATATTTTATACGATATCATTTCCTCCAATGGAAAGAAAATAATTTCCGAATAGTTCTTTTTTTTTCTTATTCAACAAATATTCTTTTACATAAATTTAATCCGGAGTTACATCAATTAAATGACTCTTGTAATAACATTTTCACTGATAAATTCGAGTTTACATGTCACGAAATTTCAATGGAAAAATAAAATATGAAAAACATGTGCGCAATTTAAAGTATTCACGCCGACCGAATTGATGTATCATAACAAAAGCCGAGGTCTGACGAAAGCTCGACTTCGACTACTGACAAAATCATTCAAGCACTCGCAGGCAATTTAATATGTCTATTTTTTTTATCCAAAACGATGACAATTAATGCGAACGTTGAAATGGCAATTGCTACGTCGTTATTTGACACTGGTTTTTGTTTTTTGCCCCTTGTTGTGACAAGTGATCGAATTTGAATGAAAGGTGCTAAATGAATGGCGCATTTGTTACAGCTCAGAGCACTCGACGTTTTCGAGTCTCGCACGTCAAAAACAACACTTTTTCATGATTTCAAACGAATTTCACAATAACATAATTCGCCCTGCTTTGAAACACACGATATCTACGTTTTTGCAGTCGGTCTTTTTTCCCCTTTGTCATAACTAATTTATTAATGGCATAGCAAAATTACGTTATCCGTTTATCAAACATTTTAGCACGAAAAACGTTAATTTAAAATCAGATCGAATTCCACACAAAATAAAACCAAAGCGTTATCAATGGCGTATTTTTGCAAAACAAAATAAAGAGTTCAGTTTGGCAAAAGCGATAAAACTATATTCAATCCGCGAACGTCACCTCCAACTGGTTTATTTAATTTAAATCGTTTAGAGTTACTTGCAAAGAGACATTTGTAACGAAGAACAATTCAATTACAAACATTGATGAACAACTTTGGAGGGTCTCGCTCGCGCGCCAACATTTAAATATTCAATTTGCAATACGAGCGTGTCTTTGTGACAAAAGCGTTACCAAATTGTACGCGCTTGTGTTTGTTGACTCAATTCGTTCTAATGTGAATAATTAAAACTCAATAGAATGTCAGGGAGGAAAAAAATGTTTCGCTTGTGTTTTTCCGCTGCTCGTTTGTGGAACTGACATTGATAGGACATTATCAGCGCGACCAGAATCGAGTAGAAACTAATTGTTGAATTACAATGAAATTATAAAGCGGTAGCGGATTTTCACGCGCCCGACTGAATTATATTCCAAATTGTGTTTTCGCCGGGGTGAAATGAGGTTTGACGGTTGCAGTTTTCGGCCCAGTTGAGATTTTGCCGAAAAAATATACAAGTTTGGGACAAAACAAAATGTTCCATACTTTGAATTTGGCTCAAAATAGAGATTCTTTTGAGAAAACTTTTAATTAAATTATATAAAAGAACTTTATTCTATGATTGATTCAGCTTTTCTCAATGCAAAACGGATTGCGGCTAAACAGTTACTGTACACATCAGTTTTGGATGAATTGTAATGTTAAATAGTTTTAACGGCACAAAATCGAGGCAAAGTCGAGGAATGTTTCGAAGTTTAGCTCCTTTTTGTTTTGTTGTCTCCGCTGCCGGCTGCGGCTGCTCCAATTATAATTTCATAAGTGCATGAGAGAACAATAATTCTGCACCATGCACAACATTTTATCAAAAATAATCATTATTAATTCATGTATTATTCACACATTTTGATAACCAGAGACGAAATTCAACGAAGGTCAACGACTCATAAAAATGTTAGAATTTTAAAAATCTTACCGTGCCATGGACCGATTGGAATCGCAGCGCCAGACGTTCGCATCCAGTTGACTACGGGTCTTGGATTTCCGTGAGCTGCACACTGCAATTTCAAATTGTCGCCTTCCACAACTGAGACCACTTGATTTCGCTGTCCTATTAAATTTAAAATTTCTCGTTAGCAGGGTTAAAAAGATCACAGTAACATTTTCCCATTACAATTGTAATCGAGTTTGTTTCTTTCTTTTTATTTTTTTTTTTTTTTACTTCTAATTAAAAATGTAAAGACAAGTTAATTTTACAAAGACACAAAGTAAAAAATTATTTCCTTCCAACTGAGGATTTTATGATAACGAATAACAATTTTTTATCTTTGCATTAAACAATTCTCAAATTACAATATTATTACAGAATATGAAATTTCAAAAAGAAAAATATTTGTTCAGTTTATTTGCTTAGTTTCATTCAAATGGTATTCCAATTTCTTCTTGAGAACAAAACCCAACATTTGAAATTTCTCTAACTCATGACAAGGGGCACAATTTTGCGAGCTCCGAATTCGCAAACTTGTTGCACGAAACACTGGTTGATGTTGTGGCAAGATCCCCCGCTGAAAAAAAAAGTTGCTGCAAATATAAAGCAATTGTAAAGCAGACTTCACGGCCCATTAAAACCGCGACAAGAAGTGTTTTCGCAATTTTATCGGCAGTCGTAAAGCCCGGGCAAGTTCTTGTGCGGCGAAATTTTGAAAAGCCGTTTGCAACAAGCAGAAAAAGGTAATCCATTTCGTCGTATGCGATAAAAACTCGCCGACGCGAAATTCAACGATACGCTATATTCTAATTCACGCGGAAATTTACGACTCGGACCCCCGCGACATAATATCTATTCATGCCGGAGTATAACTTGTTCATAAAAACGTCTCGTATGGAAATTTTATGACCACAATGATACATCCGATGATGACAAAAAGTCAAGGGGTGGCTTTTAATTTGGCAGACTAATATAAGAACCATGAGACGACTTTTTCATTGTTTTGAAAAGTGAGGAGTTAATTAAAAGACAATCTTTCTGTTTTTTATTTGAATTCTCTATCCCTTTAACAAAGTTCAAAGGACTTTTATTGCAATTTCATTAGAAATTTACATGTACAGAAGTTGCAACAGAAATTTGCCAATTACCATCTATGCACGGCAAGCTCTTGACACAACCATAATTAAAGAAATTTAATCCTACTAGAGTTGATTTTTTTATCTTTTTTTTTTTAATTCCTCATTTAATCAAGGATGCATTTACGGTTCAATCGAGTCAGCACTCGAGCATAAAATATAAGTTCCATCGAAAGTTACACAAAATAAAAAAATCGCACAACTTTGAATGCGATTTTTATTTTGTTATTATGTTTCGTTTGCATTAGTCTTCGTATATTTATTACTATTTATGTTATATGGATTTGATGTCTCTTATAAACATGAACAAATAAATCAAAAGTTTTAATAGCAAACATAAAAAAATTGTTAAACAAAATGATATTATTCGTGTCGCCAAATTCGTGCCAGGTCAAACATCAATTTTCACGCGACGATTCATACGTACAAATATCCCATCTCGTAAATTTAAAAATATAACTTTCATACGAGCACAGTCGCATTTACGAGGTTCAAAAAGCCATTTTATTGCAGATCTTTCGGGTCCTCGCATTTCTTGATTCGGCAGACGATTCGTCGTTTGTGCGACACAAAAGAAGCGAAACTCATTAATTCTGTTTTTTTATAAATAAAAAAGAGTTTGCTCATTTATCAAGTTTCTACGGGATCTGCATTTTTATTCAATACTTTTGCAGAACTTCCAAGACGCTGGCTCTGCGAAAAAGCGCGTGCGCCTGGTTTGTTATATTTGTCGTCTACGAAAATTCATGCCGATTCGAAGCGCAAACCACTCACCCGCAATGCTTGGCGCTACCAGCAGTTTGTTGCCAGTCGATATGTTCGATTTCACCTCATACGCCACGATACCTGGCAATCCGTTCGTCCCGTCTCTTCCATTGTAACCGCGCATACCTCTGGCACCTGAAATCAACAACAGAAAACGCAAATTTGTTAGAAAAATATTTTCTCATTCAATTTTGTATGAACTTCAATTAAAATTGTAAATTTAATATTTCATTTGTAACTTTCGATACGTTGTTTCTATTTCTAAATTGTAAACTGCTTGTTTGTAATATTTTTTTTGTTATAAAATGTTATAAAGAATTTATGAAATGTATAGAGTAATTTTTCATTTACATTTTTTTTATAACGGAAATTCAGTTTTGTATATAACATTTTTCTTAAGTCGATTTCTGCTTTTGAATATAAGAGAGGACGAAAATGAAAACTATCTTTCGAGAGATTTTTCTCTTAGAAGAAACATCCACCTCACTCAGAACGCGACGAATTCGTAAATCAAGTTTAGCACAAATGTGATTGCCGAGTTTCTTTCGAACGTTCTCCAATTTTCCACGACGTTTATAATTTCAACAAATGGCCGGCCTAACTTATTTAACTCAAACAAACCTGGTTTAATCTGATATGATACCGTATCAAATTAGTCGCGACGTAAAACGGCACCTACCTTGTCAAGAAAACCGGAGACGGTGTTGACATCTATTTGATACGCTTGACTTGAAACGTTTCAGTGACAATTATAACGATAAAATTTTGTCCCCCGGAAAAAAGTTCCGACTGAACATAAATGATTAAACAGAAAAGTTTGGAGTACCATTTTTTGTTTAATTAAAAATTCTAACTCTAAATTTTATTACGACAGAACCGATCAATATTCATTTCATAGATGTCAACTATTTAATAACTCGTTTAATATTATATTATAATATAATCAAAAGTTATGGATGTAATAAAAAAATTTAGAAAAAAAAAAAAAAAAAGTAATAAATCTAACGAGCTACAAACAGAATTCTTATTTCTTGTTATGAAAATAAAATTGCAAGTTGCATATACTTTTTCAGTTGCATGAACTATTGTCCGTTGAATTATTAAGTCGAAGAACTGAAGTCTGAAGTTGTGTTCAGGAATATGTAATTACAAAGTTCAGAGCGCGAAACAAGAGCTTATCTTTGTCCAAGTGCACGAGCAAACAACTAATGTGTTATTTACAAGTGCGTATTCACGAGCGCGTGCTATCGCGACAAATATTTGTTGCTGGCTCTGTAACGGTACCAGACAATGAAGCGCAGATATCGCTCCAGAAATGTCCTTTCAATTTCATTTGAATTATTTGCAAGACAATAAGATCAAAATGTATTGTAACTCGTCGCCCATTCAAACCGCGATTCATGTTTGTATTTAAATTACAAAACTTTTTGCAGCGCACAATTGTCATTTTATCTTTACACGAGTGCTATCAAAATGACTTTTTTCTTCTTTCTGTTTAATTAATTAATTAATTTTTATATTTCAACGAGGACAAACGACTTTTTGGTGCGACTGTGACTTGTAATCGGTACTCTGTTTAGTTCTTTATATACAGATAAGATAAATGGGAGAGAAACAAAAAAATGACCAAACTTGCTATGCAAATACTTTTTCCGTCTGTTCAACCGGTGCTTGAAAGAGTCTTTAAACACAAACTAATCTTTTTAAAAGAGCGCCGTCTCGGGTTTTGAAACGAGTATCGAAAGTCGACTTCACTTTATGCCGCAATTACTTTCTTTGCCTCCCTTAATACGTTTTAGTCATTGAAAAGTCTGTCCGTAAAAAAAAATCTGAAAGAAAAAGAAATTAGTCTGCAGTAAATATTGAATGGAAAATCATAATATCGGGTGGGGACGTTTATTAACCATCCACGTGTGCCAAATTAGCAAAGTTACCGATTACGCTTCGCTTTATCGCAGCCGCTGGAGCTGCAGCGCAAAAGAAACGATATAATGTAGTAATTAAGACGCCGTTACGTCTCAATCACGTGACGTTTAATCAACTATGAAAGTCATCTTCGAGAGAAGGTAATTGTCTCGCAGAGATTAGCCTCACTGAATTTCAATTTACGTTTCGCGTCATTGTATGATTTTGTTCCCAGATTAAATCATATAATCTCATTTCGCGAGAGCCAAGTGAAACATCCGAGCATTCTTTTGCATATAGCCTCCGAAAGATTGAATTTAAATCGTTGCTCTTTTCATCTTTGTTGAACCTCTTTCTTGATATAATTCTTGATTAGATAACTTTCAACAAATCCGTTTTACTATAACAACTTACCTGGCGCACCCTTTTCTCCCTGCGGACCGGGTGGTCCCATTGGTCCTCTTTCACCTGGCAGTCCTGAAATTAAAAAAAAATGAATCATTGGATCTCCTTAGTTCTTAACTTGGATTACATTATTTTTAACAACCTTTTTATACAATTTTTTTAATCAAACTTCGCAGATTTTATGGTTGGATTCAACAATTAATTTTGTTCCAAAATGAAAAATGTACATTTACACAAATTGCAATGTATATTTTAATTTCACAACAAAAGTAAAATCACAAAAGTATGAATTTACAGTAACAAGATACAAAACAAAAAACGAAGATTGTAACAAAAGTAAATGTCAAGTTTCTTCACTGAGAGACACTGGTTTTCAAATATTTAGAAAACAATTGATCACGTCGAGCTATCAGGGGATTACAATCGACCATGCTTAACCATTAACTTTTGTGAAGAAAAAGCTCGCGGCTGGCTCAAACTTCTTATTGATTGAACAACAAAGTAACAATAAGAGCTCTAACTTTGAAGATAGGCTTCAAACTCGAATACGTAGTTTGGCCCTTCAAGAATGTTAATGACGCAATGTCGCGTTGTTCGCGTTAATTGTACGCCCAGGCGTTTAACTCACATGAACAACGCAATCTCAAGTCGTAATTTGACTAAGTTTCCATGCCAAAGCGCACTTCACGACGCAACTTGCGATCTCTTGTCGTAAAAATTGCCCCGTTGTGTCGAACAATGCAACACTCTCCTTATATTTTTTCTTTTTTTACCAAACTCTCCCTACCAACCAAATCTTTACAAGTAAAAACGTCTGCGGATTTATATTTCTTCTTATTTTTTTTTTTTTTTTTTTTTTTTTGTCACTTCTCTATATTTCTTCATTATTTTATTGAGTTTTTCAACAATATAATTTATTAAATTAATATGAAATTTAGTATTTAATTGTGGAATTCAAAACTGGATGGAATTTTGGATATTTTCAAATTATTATTTCAGTCCCTTTCGAATGAAATATTGAAATTGTTATATTACAAATTTGAAATTATTGTTAAAAAAATGTTGTTAGCAATATTTTTTCTTACTTTCGCATGATTTTATACTTTGGATATAAAGTTTCCTGTATATACTTTTCATCGTTTTTGACAAAACTTCCAAACGTCTGGGTGGCTTTTAAAAAAAGTTAAGACAAATGTGGCAGAGGCATTTTTCAAATGAAGTTCCAAGGTCTTCATTAAAAAAGACGTATGCAAAAAGGTACATTTTTTTCCGGGTTTCTCGCAAGCCAATGTGAATCTGAACAATGACGGTGTCTGTGCCGTTCATCCCTTGTTCCTCTCGTGTATTCTCCCCGGCTCTCTTGGCTTTTTCTACACAAATAGATGTGAATGAGAAACGCGGTGAATTTTTAATCTGTAACTGCGACGATTGTTTGTGATATCTCCCTTACGTTTTTTCTTTATCCACTTCCCAACATGCATTCAATTTGAAAAAACTAATGTGATAAACAAAATTTGTTTTTACGTTTTTCCGTTCAAATTGATCGCACCGATTTAATTTTAATTTTCGATTGTTTCTTTTGATTCTTGAGACTGGAGGTAACAAAAGTGTAATGTTCAAATGCTGTATTTGAATTGTCTTATTAACTGCCAAGCTTCGGCGTCCCTATTGAATATTATGAGCTCTTTTTGTTCCCTACGCTCAAAAGTCTTTCTAATGACTTCCTTGAAAAACAACGGCACGCTAAAAGAAGCAATATTTCGCTTGTCTTTCCTCGGGTACCTTATGAACCATGAAAAAATATTGAGACTTGTTTGATATTTTCATGAAAAAACTTTATTAATTGTGTATGTTTTTTTTCTTTTTTTGCACAAACGTCTCTTTTATTCTTGTTTAAATCCTCGTTCAAAATAATGAAAGAGAAGTAAGGATCACGAAAAGTATGTGCTCATCATACCCTTTCACAGGTTCATAACTTCTAACAATGAACCTTTTGAACGGTTATTATAGTCACTAATTAAGCCCACGTTCCTTCGTTTGAAAAATGCCAAATTTTTCATCTATTTTTTTTTTAATTCATTTTTTTGCATAGCAAATTTCAATATGGCATTGGATAGTAAAACAATATTTGAATATAGGAGACCGGATCGTTATCTCGGAAAAACCATTCAATAAAGTTGGTAAAATTTAAATATTTTATCAGACGATATTAAATTTTTTGCACCATCGAGGAGTCATTAAATTGAACGTCGAGTCGAATAAAGATAATGAGATGGGAGTAAATTCGAAATTATGGGGATCCGTTCACATTGTAATTTCAACAACAGTTTTCAGATAAATTGTTTTCCGCAAAAAAGGTTCGATATATATTTTAAACGAAATGAATATGAGAATAAAATGAAACTATGAAATTTCAGGCCGGGGGTATTGACCGAGCTGTAATTAACCTGTACAAATACGTACACAAACATGTCGGCAGTCATTAAATTAATGAAAGGTCGTGCAGTGTTTTCATCACGTATGGTTTGACTTTATCAAAGACGTTAGGCGCGCCGACGGGATCACTTGAAACTTAAATTAATCGTAGATTTGATGACACTGCTGTAAACTCGATTTAGATATACAAGCCACATGCAAGTATATGAAACAAACATGTTCCACGGTGGAAATTTTTTAAATTAAAAAAGTGAAAATATTTTAAGGGGCCACTATTTTGTTTTTTAATTTTTATTTTAAAATGAAAACCAAAGGCTCAGTTACAGAAGGCAAAAAGAAAAAAAGACTTTTTTTCATTGGTTGAGTTCAAAACCAGTCGAGTAGAAAAAACGATGTTTCGTGGTTAGGAATACAAAGTTTGTTTGCATTAACACTTTACCATTCGTAGAAATGCCTTGCGCATATAACGTATCGGCTTGTTAACGTTAAGGCGCCGTTCAATTCTTGACATCGTTTCCAAGCGAATTCACATCGTCTGAGGACGATACTGGTCGATATACAAAATCACATTTACTGAAAGTCTGCAATCTTTTCGCAAAAGAGCGCCCGTTCTGTCCGCTAACAAAATTTATTTACAGAGATGTTTATTTATTTCCACATGCCTGCTTTTCAAAATCAACTTTCTTTTTTTTTTTTTTTTTTTCGTAACCTCGATATTCTATTTTTTATAATTATTAATTTTATTACAATGTATTTCAATTGATAATTCTTATCAATTTTTGTTCGTTTTTTTTAATGTCTCCGTTATTTCTTCATAACAAAATATATTTTGAGATAACCAACGGCTTATGAACGTAAAAATTAAACAAATCTTTTTATGACTGCTAGAAAGTCTTGTTGCAAAACAAGTGAGAGAGATACGTTTGAAAATAAACTTTTTCAAGCATTTTAAACATTTTTCATAGAAGTTTGTTGCTCAAAGAAAGCAACTGAATTCGGAAAAGAAATAAAAGAAGAAGACGCTTAAAACAGCGCGGACAAAAAATTGCCGTTGGAACGAAACAAGGAAAAGGCGCACGCGAGCCGTTCAGCTGCGTGAAAACAGATCCAAATTTTTATGAGAGCCTTTTCCGCAATAGTGAAGATGCGTCAAAGAATAAACGCCATTGGGATTAAAGTCGTCGCTCCATTTCATAACCGTAGGCCGCAAATATTCTTGGCATCAAATCGAGCAAACAAATTCATCTCAAAGCATGTTTTTTTTTCTACCAGAAAATTATTTTTAATTATAATTTTTTTATACAATGTATTTTTTTATAAATGTTTTTTTATATGATGTATTTTTGTAAAATTTTTTGCTTGGCGTTGATAAGTTGCTTTGATATTTACTGATTAATTTTCCCTTTGAAAATCAAAAGAGTTCTGAACATTTGATGGTGACTGATCGTAATGGCGCACTTCATTTAAAACACAATTTGAAGCATTTCATTTTGGCCGAGCGTGTGCTGTTCAATTTTTAAAAAATCACTCTCAGGCTAGTACACAGCAATTACTTTTCCAATCTCGCTTAAAAAGGGAAGACCACACGCACCCTTCCACACTCGGCGAGGAAAGAAAAAAAAAACCTCGAAGAAAGGTATGAATCACCAAACGCGATCGCAATGTTCATATCTCGCTGCCCAATAACTATAAAAAAGAATGACTCCGGGTCAAAATTGACGCTGGAAATATCAACGCCATATCTCAGATAATAATACAACTTATAGTCCGAGAGAAAATGCGAGATAAATGTGCGAGATTAAAATTCCTCGGCTGTGTAAACGTCGATTAAATTGTCATCAGTGCAAGGGGGGGGGGGCATTGCAAAACATTGAATCCTGAAAATTTTTGAAAATCGAAATCCGATTCTATAAGTGGAAAAGATCTTTAGGACATAAAAGTTTTCGAGCTCCAAAACTAAATGCTAAGTGGAAAAAGTTGGGAACTAATTATATGAGGTGGAAAAAGCGGGAAAAGTTGTGCGAGTAAGAATATTTAAAAAAGAAAACAAACCAAAAATAAATGATGCTAAGATAAATTAAAGCGTATTTATTTCATAAGTTTAGAGAGGTAACTCTGTTCAATTAATCTTGAAACTTAATATAGAACACGAATGGTATAGTTTCAAGTGACGACAAATTACTCTATATTTATAGCTCAAGTTTTGTGAGGTTTGAAAATTTGTGCAAGATTACAACTTATATCTTTGTAAGCGCTGGTCAATTGTGGTAACTTCCCTTGAACTTCGAGTCAGCCAATCAATATAGCCTCAAAAACACGAAACTATTGAAAACAAAGCGTGCACTGTTTATGATAAAGTGATCGACATTAGATGTTGCTTGTTAAGTTCATCGATTCAATTTCAAACTACTGTGCCAACAATCTTACAACAGTTTTCTTACAACTTTTTAAAATCCAAATCTATAAATTTGCAAAATAAAAATTAAATTCATTTGCGGTGCATTTCTTTTTTTAATTACTTAAACTCGAATAAGTCAAAGAAAAAAAGAGTTGCTGTTGATTAAAATGCAATAACTTAAATCAGCTTGTTAAACGAAGCAACAATCTGACACGAGCTTGAGCTTTGGGTTGACAAAAATAAATGACGATGCATTACCGGAAGATTATCCGGTACATAAAGAGGACGGTTGCATCCCCCGTCCGAGTCGCGAGATCTCGTTTGTTATCGCATTTCAAAGCTGAGTGAAAAGTCGCTTTATGCACGGACAAGACATCTGGCGAAGAATATCCGCCGAGATCTTTTTGCCACGAAAGTGAAGCATAAGAGTGCAGCGCGCTCTCGTTTATTCAATAACGGCCACTGTCCTGCAGGGACTTCCTATAGATGAATCCTCTGATATCCACAGTCCATCATGGGAGAAGCAACCCAAATACAAAAATCACTTAGACCCGGCTCTACGACGTAAGCTCCGCTTCTGTTTTCATTTTTACTTTGTCCTCCATTTTCTTTCAAAATGCCACAATTTACGATAAATGTAATAAAAATCAACGTCTGCTTTCAACATTTTTGCATTTACGTTTTAGTTTTTTCTTTTCTAAATTTAGTTTCCTTATTTGTCTTTTGTTCATTTTTTTGAAGAATTATTGTCTCTTTTTATTATAATATGTCAGTCATAATGAACGTGTAAATATTTGAAAACAAAAATTTGTTTTAAGAATAATTTGAGTGTAATTTAATAACCATCATAATCAAGCTTCAGTCGCCCTGTTCAAACTGGTTTATGAATTTTTAGCATGAAATAATTAACTAACTTTTTGTGTTGCACGCGAATGATAAGAAACCGGGTGATAAAAAACCGGGTTTGATTAAGCGACAGATGCAGGTGATCAAACGCAAGGAGAAATGCGACGCCCAATGGTGAGGCATGGAAATTTGTGTTAATTTTAATTTCTGGGCATGCGCTCTCGGGAAACATTTTTGTATTTAAAACAGCCAGCAAAATCTGGCTCGGACAGCTCGATAACAAGGCAATACCGTTTTTATATTAGTAAGAATTTATACACCTTTGTGAATCTCCTAAGATGTATTGCGGGTATCGAAAAACAAAGACATCCATTATGAATAAAACATCGAGATGTGAATGGTAGAGTCCTAAATACATCTCGTGATATCCGAAACGTTCAATATTTTTCTTTCTTAGACATTTTCTTTCAAAGCTTAAAACTATGGGAAAATTTTTTTAAGCATAAAAAATGATCATATTTTTTCAATCAATTTTTTTTGTCCGCCTAAAACCTTTTTAATGTAAAATGTCATCATAACCGTACCCCCCAACCGGGTCTCGCTCGCCTTTCAAGATCAATTTTTTATAAATATTTCCTCGACCTTCGATTGATTGACGTTTTGTATGAAAAAAAAACAGCGACCTCAAGAAATTCGCCTGAATTTTTTAAAGTTAGAACTTGATATTCATGCTTGGATGCTTGGCGCGCATCGAAAATACACCGTTAGCGTGCATCTTCATAATTTGGTTATCAGCACTTTGCGGGCACACATAAGTGTATATTTGCGATTCGGTTTATACGAAAAATACTGAATAAAATATCTCGCCAAGATGCGAGAGAGCACCACGCTTTTCCCTCGTCTCTGTTTCTTTGCTTTATTATGTACGAACTAGGATAAGTATTTGTTACATCACACTCGCGAGCTTGTGCAAAATTCACCCACAGGTCGTCCCGAGTCGCTTGTGAACAAGGTTGCTTAAGCGTAATGTCACTCCAGAGAACAAAAAAAAAGAAATAAGAGAATAAAAATCAGTCCCGTCTTTCCAATCAAGACAAGTTTACATTTTTAATTCGTACAATTTCTTTTTATAGAAAAATTCATACCATTTTTGCCATCCTTGCCAGGAGCCCCAGGCGTTCCGTGCATCCCTGGCAGACCATCCGCACCTGGAAGTCCATCTAGGCCGCTTCGTCCTGGAACACCATCCAGTCCAGGTTCTCCAGGAATCCCATCTCTTCCGTCTAATCCAGGATTTCCGGGCTCTCCTTTTGGTCCACGAGCGCCAGAGTACCCAGGCAATCCAGGCGGACCTAAAATGTAAAAGAAAATGTTTGGAATTTCTGAACAAATCAATTGAATTATGAATTAGATAAAAATTAACATTTAACTGTTTTTGTTGCAATCATGATTATAACTCATAATGAAAGGTTTACAAAAATAATAGTTTTAAGTCTATCTATATCAAATGGAACCTTATTTCTACGTTCTAAGATTACAAGTGATGAGTTAAAATTAAACAAAGTTGGCCTTCTTTTTAAGGCATAATAAGGGATATACAAAAGAATAGGATTATAATAAATGAACCTTCTGGTCCGGGTAGTCCTGGTTGTCCAGGTAATCCTCTATCTCCAGGCGTGCCAGGAATGCCAGCTGCTCCAGGGAGTCCTGGCGGACACTGTTCGGTGTATTTTCTACAAAACGTATCTATCGCTTCAATCTGAAACATTCGAACAAAACAACCATCAATATTCGGGACACGCGACAGGTAAAAAGAAATCACACAGCTATACACGTGTGTAATTTAAAAACTCCATCAAAATGCGCTTTTTCCTTCAGGCTTCAATCTAAGTTTATTGTGCAAACACAAACAGTTCAGATGAAAGCGTGATTTCAAACCGAACGCCGGCTGTGAAGTTTAATTAATTTGAAATTCTGACATGTAAAACCTCAAAAATATTAGGAATTATAGAAATGAGGCACCGAGTAATTCGAGGAGTATTAACCCGAGATAATGCACCGTTGATTTTCATTCGTCCCCACCCCCCTACGGATATTACAATCCATGTTAATAGGTTTCCTTGATATTGCACGCTTTATTCAAGCCCATATTGAACAGATGAAATTTCAAACGATCTTGCATACGATCACACTATCGGTCTTGATACGCCGACTATTCTCGCGAGGATACATCAACAAATCTACCTATATTAAAAAAAAGTTTCGTTGCTGCAGCCGCTTTTTCCAATTAGGATTCAATTTGCCATTAATGTATATGTATCATATATCGTTGCATTCATTATCGAAAGACGAATTCATTGCTGATGATGCTGATGATGATGATTTCATGATGGTGATAAAAAATCATGAGAATGACAAATATATACGATATTATCATAAACATTCATGTATCATATATCATTGGATTTCGAAATGCCATCGAAAGAAGAATTCATTAATGATAATGATGATTTCATGATGATGATGATGAAATATCTTCATAATTACACATATAAAAACTATTTCTAGCTGTGCATTCTCATCAGAAATTAATATCAAAAAAAGAATATAACAACCGTCTGTTTTAAACTGAAAGCAATTTTTCTTTTTCGTTTAAAATTCAATTAATGAGAATGATTTGATGAATAAAAATTATTATTGATTATTTATTACGATTATTATAATCATAGTGCTGATTCGGATCATTTTTATTCGATTAAATTGTGTTGATCAATTTGTACGTTAATAATAATAACGTTTACAGTTATATTGAGAAAATTATTCAAGTATCATGAATTAGGAGTTACAGACGTTGGAACTGTAAAGTTGGGTATACATTCTAAGATAATTACATTGAAATTAAGGATCATATCCGTCGCACACATTAGTACTAATTGATATGAACGATGAAGTTCAATGTACCTGGATGATGACGGTAATTGAAATTAATAAATTTTACACATGTTCATAATACGAGTTTCACCAATTAAAATCAAAATATTAATTTGAATATAAAATCAATTATACAGAAACTCAACTTATTACTGAAAGGTAGCATTTTTATTGAACTTTTTGGTCCATTCTTTTTTTGGCTATTCATCTGCAATAACTTTGTATAACAATTGTTATTGCAAAAATAATATCATACAATGTTTTCTCAATTTGAATGTGTAGAAGAACCACAATCAAGTTGTCAGAGAGTAGTTATTTCATGTTTAACAAAAAAAAATTATGAAAAAAAAAAAAAAGGAAAAAAGAGATTTGATAACGTCACAGTACATGCCGTTCGTCAAAAGTCGCTAATTCAAATAAGTTATTATGCGTAAACACAGCAGCAGCTCGTAACAGATATCAACTGGATCTAATGCTATTCAGCAGGTGACGCACACGTACAAATTCCGTCATTAAAGTTTGTTTAAAGCGATTTCCCTCGCGTGCGCTCATACACAAACAGTCGGTGATAATAATTTTGCAGATTTCAAAGCGGCAGTCTCGTGTAAAGAATAACTGTCGGTCTGAACGCGCTCGCGGGATAAATGGAAATGACATTAATGGGTATCATTAGAGTTAAAATAAATAAAAGTTCGGATGAATTTTCCAGTGTTGCACACTCGTTGACTGTAGTTCCAAGGAACTTCAAACTCAGTTCATGAAAATGATGACAATTCGACGTACAAAGTCGAGTCATGCCCTTTTCCTGATGAATAAACACGAGATGATGAGAAAACGAGTTCTCTCTCATTGGCTCTGTAAAATAAAGATCAACAAACAAGTTAATACGGGAAGATCAAAGAAAAAAAAGCGCTTGGGTTGAATTTTTGATTTATTGAATTGAATTTGGAAGGAGATTGTTTTGAAAATAATTATTGGACCGGTGGAAATTGTTTCGGTAAATTGAACTTAACGAAGTCGCATTTAATAAAGCTTGATGAACGATTAAAATTTCGATTTCACTATGCATCGTTTGTGCGGTTTGACCAATCAGCTTTCGAGGCTCGTTGCGTCAAGATTGCGCGTTATACCAGGAAACTCATGGGTTTCGATAATGTATACGCCATTAACTACGCGACGGTAATTAATCAATTTGCATTATGTATTTTGTATGAACAGCCCACTCCGATTGAACGATAAGGTTTACGGTAGTGCAAATTGTTAATCGCTAATGCACACTCGCGTTTTACGATACACTTATTGTCGTCATTCAAATTAATTCGTTTCAAAATCATTGCTAATGTATTTGTCATCCTCGTTTAACAAGAGGTTTTTCATTTAAAAATTCATCCATAAAATTGAATCAGATTTTTCGAAGACTTTCAAAGAACTTTGCGTCGATTTCGTATCAATATCGAACGTATCATTTTACGTATCAATTTTCACGAAACAATACTTGTTTTGAGCGAATATAAAAGCAATCTTGGAAAGTTTGAGAAATTTAGGAAATATTTAGGAAATTTGATAGTTTTTTGTTCATTATACTTTTAGAATTTGTATGAAAATTCAGCATCAAATAAACAATGACACATCAATTAGCTGTGTAACATTTTGACAACGGGGAGAGAAACGCGATTATTAGTAGTATTTATTGCTAAATACATTTTTTTTAATGTTCATGATACATTATTCATTGTTATATATTCATGTACCTGTATAACAAACTTGATGTAATCATGTTTCTAACTTCTGTCATTGTCCCTCGAGAACTTCATAGTCTAACTTTCTTAAACAAATTTAAATAAATAAGATTAAACAAATTCAATTAAACGAAAAAAATTAAAAAAATAAATTTTAATTTTAAAAAATTTATTAAAACATTTTTTAATTTAATTTCTTGATAGCGGGTTAAGCTGCGGAATAAAATTTGCCCACACAAAAACATTTCCAATAAACAAATATTTTCCAGCAAGCAATTTTCAAAAGTTTTTCCTTTCATTTCAAAGAAGAACATTTGCAGCAAATACATTTCTGTCAAAAAGAGGCAAAAAATTGTACCAAACGGCAAAGTGACAGTTTCAATTAGCGTCCAGCAAAAAGCAAGAAGAAAATGTAATAGAGACGAAAAATCAGACGGTGAATTAGCTTGAAGAGGAGAGGTAGAAAAATGGAAATGAAACAAAAAAAACAAGCGCAAAGCAATATAAGATGCGGATGATTAAAAAAAGGCGACCTCTTTCGGAAATGGATCGCGCGCAAACAGTCATTACAAAGCGGTGGGAAATGCGGGTCTCCTCGCGCGTGATGTTTCATCGTTGAAAAGTGATTAGCGGGATTTTTTTCACGAGGGCGGTTTTTGTTTTGGGATATGAATGGTCGGCCGGCGCGGTTATAAAATATTTAAAACCAATCGCCTTAGGAAGTGCAGGTGCACCAGAGGAGATTCTCATACGTCAGCGAAACGGGGCGAGAACTCTTGAAAGCGAAACGAGAAATTTGCTCACTCACGGCCACTCGCGTACAAAGAGCCGCAAAGAGAAAATTTTCGGAGACGCAAAAGTCTCGCCGAGAGAGGAAATGGTAGAAAAGCTTTCGCGACTTGTAGTGCGTGATCCACCCAGACCGACGAAACATCACGTACCGAGCCACGCTGACACGTTTTGAATATCGATTGATCTACTCGTGTATACATTCGAAAAACACTTTTTATTTCCTTTTTTCAGAATGTAATAAAAAGAAAAAAAATTTTTTTTTCTTTTTCCTCCAACCGAATGATTATTTACTCAGAATTTTTTGCAACGGATCCGATGTACAATTATTATAACGATGGAAAGAAAAATCTGTGTTTGCAGAAAAATGAAAAACGTTTTATGGATCAGAGGATTGGTATTATATAATTAGAACAATCACGAACGGAAATCAAAACCGTATCGTAAATTTTGTAACATAAATATCGATTGGATCATAAAAAACTGATTAAACTTGTTTGATAACCCGGCAGAGCTTTAACTTCAATTAGTGTCAGGCGTAAATACGTAGCAGATGGGAACATTAATGTCTATGTACTGAAACCGGTCTAAAAAGTTGAACATATTTTAGCGTCCTATTTGAGATTCGTTCAAATTTTAAACACATCCTATATTATTTACGATTAAAACATATTTTACAAACACGAAACATACAACATTCAAGTCACTTAATGTAATTTCATATAAAAAGATTATAATTTTGAACGTTATTATACAAAAAGAGCATTGGGGGAAAAAATGTTTACAAACTAAAAGGAAATAATGAATGAGCATTGAAAAACATTTCCAATTTCGGAATAAAAATATGTCTCCAGTCTTGTTCCATTAAATACGTTCGAGTTGCAAAACATTTTCTATAATTACATTTCTGAACTCGCATTATCAAATATCTCTATTGTACGTTTTTCCGCGTTGAATTGAAATAAAGTGATTGTATTTCTACGGAGGATAATAATCACAGATGAAAACTTGCCGGAATACGAGTATCAGCAGTTAACCAGACCCATTCGTGTCCGCCAGTCGCAGTCAATGGCACGGATCCTGCAGTTGTTACTTTCCTCAATTCTTTGAGCAGTTCCTTGTCGTCCCTCACCTGACGGCAAACAGAAAATTCCATTTATTTCGATACACTGTGTTTCGTGCTGTTTGCTCCGGGCAAACAACCCGGAGAATCAAACGGGATATAAATAAGGTCGGCGGCTCTGATCCGATTATATTTTTAGCAGTCAGACATGTGGATGCGCCATTTATCGACATCTATGGAAAATGATTTCAATGAGGACGCCCAGTTCCAGTAGTTCGGTCAACGTTCGATCAGACCCGCTCGTCACAATCGAAGACACAAGATGCAAGGAAATATTTCTGATTCGATTATGCCACACTGCGACGAGGATGAAATGAAGACGCAACCCATTAAATTTTAGATCTCACGTGAGTCAAAGTCAACTTGATGGTTTAATTAAACCACCAGATCAAATTTTCTTAGCTCTCACATCCTCCTTAATAAGAACCAAGATTCAACCAGGGACTAAGAAGTCAGAAATAAATCAGCCCTATCAATCAAGCTGAATCGAAAGTGTCCATCAAACAAATAAATCTCTGGCATCCAAATCGCGTCCAATCAAATTTGTCATATTTCCTGGTTCAAGCTCGAGATGAGCTTCGATTTATCTTCTTTATCTGCCTCCTTGATATCTGATACAACTAATCCTTTTCAATCGCAACCCATTGTCCGTCAAAGGTTTAATGAAAAAAAAATTGTGGCAAAGTTATTGCGAACGAGGTAGAATTGGTACTATTAATTTACAGAGTATCACGAGAGTCAAATTCAAATGCCTTGCCTGATCTAACTGACAAAAGCCAATTATTGTTAAAAGTTTGCCCGCATCTTTTCATCACCCACCACGTTTTTATTCCCAACTCCCTTTTGTTCAATAATTAATGTAAAAATTGGATTATCTCCAAACTTCAGGATGAATTGATGAAAAATTGTGCGTTATTAGTGTCAAGGATTGGACTTGTGCTTCGTGCGCCGAAAGTACTCCGATGAACAATTATGAACTCGACTTTTGCAGACATTAATGGCGTAGAATTTTTTTTTTGTGCCATTCGAAAAAAACTAGCTTCATCTCGTGAGCTTCGAAACGTGACATCACGAAGGATTATTGCGAAGGAACAAAATATTTTGTTACATTTTTAGCTCTGTAGATGTTTCGTTTGTTTATTTCATTTTATTATTTTCTTTTTTTTGATGATGAAATACTATCTTCATTTTAAACCCCTTTCTTTCTCTTCATTTTAGAATATTTTTTTCTGTTTTTTGATAAACGACGAGTAAAATGTTGAACAGCTGATGGATTGACGCTATCGTGCGGAAATTAAAAGTCAACCCTTAAAAAGTGATGCAATGTAATGAGAAATCAAAACTTTTGCAACCACTATGATACTTGTATTTTTCAGATCAGACTTTTTTTGATTGGTAGTTTTGCTATTTTTCATGTCAAACACAAGCTGGAATGAGACTGTGAACTGGAACGAAAAAATGCTCAGCATTCAATGAAAACCGGTAACAAAAATTTGTTTAGGTATTTTTTTCGTTTGAATATTTATTTCGAACTGATACGAATCGAATTTTTCCCATTTTTTTTTAGTACAATAAAATTTTTTTTTTAATTTCTTTGTTCGTATATGGAAAAAAATTCTAAACTACTAACAAATCCGCGAAATCAATGTAAATTTTTTATCTCCGACTCATTATTTTAAAGTTCATTCATAAAAAATAAACGAAATTACCGCTGATGAAATATTAACCCCGAAATAGGGGCATCGACCTGTCTGATAATAAGTATGACATTTATCACATAACTCAATCGTGTCACAAACAGACAAAATAAAAGATGTTCTTTATTTCCGTTATTACTATTTTCCTTAAATCATTTACACTTGTGTCGTGTCGATTTTAAACAAGTTCAATAATCAATTTTGGTTCTCGCCTCTTCGTCATAAACATAATAACGTGAGAACGAAATAAACAAAACTTCTTCGCGGAATCGATGAATGAAAATGATAGACAAAATTACACATCTCTACTAATCAAAATATTCATTTCAGACTTTGAATTCAGTTGAGTGAAATAAACGCGCGCTTCAAAAGAACACGTCGTTTCAGTTCACGGGAATTCGATTAATCGTGCGGCGCTCGTTCTACATTCTAAAAGAAACTTGAATGCAAAATAAATGATCCACATTGTGCAAAATACTGAAAAAAAATTGTTGTTGCGTCAAAAAAGAAACAAAGTAATATCATTCCTTTACAGCTGCAAACTAATCATACTGGAACATAAAATTTTCAAATAATTATAATGATACGATAGTTTTTTTATTTATTTTTTTTTCTTGTTTGATTATAGTAACTTTTACGTTCAATTAAAAAGAATACCCAGATAAATATAAGCATAAACATAAAATATATGCGCTCGTATATGCAGCATATGTGTAACATAAATGTACAAACATTTTTTCTCATATTCATCATAAATAAACATATATGCTAGCATATATTATATATACGTGACAAATTTGTTCATTTTTACCTGGATTATAAGCAGAACGTAATTAAAGTAATTTTAAAAATACGAACCCTGAAGATATCAGAGACGGCATTGTCCTCTGGAGTTGGCAGAGAACCGCTACGCTTTCGCCTGAAAACCGGCTCATCTGCGATTTGCGGCTCGTGACAGTTGGACTCGATTCGCGCAATTCGTCCGTGCAAATAGAAAAAGGTGGCAAACTGGATGAGAAACTGGACGGCGAGGAGACAATACAAGAGTCTAACCGAGTTAATCGGCTTCTCCATTGCGTGGCGTGGCCGTTGTCATCGCATTAATTACAGGCCCGATGAGCGTCCCTTCCGCGCACCTCCAAAATTTAATCACTCGACGTAATTATCGTGCCTGCATCACAGCCACATACAACGTTTTGCCAACGACTAGCAAACCTGTTGACAAATAAGTCACGACTTGAATGCGCTTACACGAGATTGCTCTAACAGATTAGAATCGATGCAAATGTTGTAGATTGATCTCGTCATTCAACCGATCAAAAATCAAAATTAATCGAAAAGCCCTAGCGATGACCGAAATTGAATTTCTCTGTGATTTTTCACTACTCAAACCTGACTTTTTTACTCAGCATTTTTTTACATCGTTCAGCAATTTGCTTTCCATTAGGATCAACAAAGGTAATTGTAATACCATAGAGGATAATTTGTGACAGGCCTAATTATTACTAAGAAAATACAAAAAATGCTTTATATCAAAGAGAATATTGCTCTCCCATGTTTTACAAACGATACTAATAAAGTTTGAACTAAAATGGCGATATGTAAGCTCCTCAAAAAAGATAATGACATGAAAGCTCATTATTGAACATATATCGGTTCGTGGAAAGACGACTTAATTCATGTTTCAAGTTTTTTTATTTTGTAAATGATCGTTCAAAATCTAAAAATGCTTATATCTTAAGCAAATTTTGTTTTAAAATTGTATATCATACTTAATTATTTGAAAATACTGATAACAAGTATGAAATATAAAAATTTTTGTCTGTCAAGATTTAAGTCATGTTTCTATCAAACGTGTTTTTCGAGTTTTAGAAGATTACTTTTGAAGGAGACACTGAAAATATACGTAATGGGTGTACTTATAAAGTTATAAACGATTGATTAATTTTTTACATTTCTTGAGGTTGATTAATATTAGTGCTGATTTATTTTGTCCATTTTTCATAATTATTTGAAACCACTCTTGATTTTCAGGTTTTAAAAATTTCATTAAGGACATTATGTCTTTTTTTTCGCTGATGTTATACCTGATGGTTTTTGGTGGCAGATCTCAGGTCATATTCTTTTTTGATATTTAACTGCATAAAATTGTCAATAAAATTAAATAACGCTTAAATCGACTTAAGTCGTTTTTTCATCAAACGATGGAAAACGAATTCTGCAATCACCATACAATATTACAAAATTTGAATTTTTGTATAGAATAAAGTAAATAGTTTGAATTTCTTAAGGTGTATGTATAATAGATCATGTAGTTTTCGAAAAACCATTTGATCGAAAAACAACTTAAGTTAACTTACGTCGTTTTTCCACGAATCGACTCAATTGTTATTGTTTTTCAATTTTTATTCAACACGACACAAATCTTTGATTTTAGACATTTTGCAATTTACATCGTAATTTTGTGTCATTTAATAGGGTTCGATTAACTTATTAAAAAAACGCACGTCAAAATATTATTGTTTACAAAAGTTGAAAAACAATTTTGCTTTTTCATGTCACAATTATTACTCCGGTTGGACCTTTAATTTTCGTTAGGTTTTTAACCATCACTCCCGAGAAAAAAAGTCCAGGCTTGATCAGACCTAGAAATAGTCCTGATTAGGTCAAAATATGTCAAATTTGATACAATTTTATCAGATTCATGTCTGATTTTACATTATCAGAAAAAATTTTGTCGAATTAGGTTTTTTTCAGGTCTGATCAGACCTGGACATTGACAAACTTTATAAAAAATAAGATAACTAAGAAAAAATATTCCTCTCAAACTAGCTACATTGCACGCCAGAAATGATCAAGTAATTGAACAAAATACTATTTGTTGACCTCAGTTTTGATTTAAGAGAAATCACTGAACCTAGCTCGGCAGAGTAAATATGTGCACGACTACCGCACGGCAGTGCAATTACACGAAACAATGTTTCGATTGCGTGATCTTTGTCATAACTAGAAAAACGGATCGCGGCAGCAGGGGAAATGTTGACCTCGTAACGTGCCCGTTTATCACGGTACCGTTAACAATTATAATTTTCTGCTTTTTCCCATCTATTTTTGTTGGTTTTTCTTATTCGTTTTTTCTGTTTGAGTTTTTTCCTATTTGAGTAGAACGAATATTTACATAAAGTAAACAAATATATTTTTTAATTTCATCTTTGAGCAACTTTATCGATTATTTGTAGTAAACACATCAAAATTTCATAACTCGTTGAATAACTCGAGAGCTAAAATTTATTTGTGATTTTAGTTACAGATTCGCCTCAATGGGAAAGGTTTTACCCTAACTTTTGTTTGGAAAAACTAAGAGAACAGGGAAAGTGGAAACTTCAACTCTAATTCATCTTTCAGCTTATGATTGAATTTATATTACACTTTATTAGAACTGTTTGATTTTCATCGAGCTTGGCGTTTTTGAAACATTTTCCTCATGTTTTGTAATGACACGAACTTAATTTTCTGCAAAATAATTTTCCCCGCCACATGCTTTCATCTCAAAACCAAACTTTTCTCAGGGCAGACTTTTTTTTCATTGAGACTTTTAATTGGCCTTTTTACTAATTACAATGCACAATTTTCCATCCCCTTATTTTCACAATCAATCAATTTTTTCTTCCTTTCATTGGCTCCCAACTTTTTCACACTTTTTCCTCTGATATAATTTCTTCCCCCCCCCCCCCCCCCCGTACCAATACAACGATGTAGAAAGCATGATATCAATTAAAACTTTTTTTATAACTTTGTAAAAAATAATTTGAATTTTTAAGAAAAAATAAAAACAAACTTAATTGCAAATTGAGGAGGAAGAAGTATATCACAGTTTTGACGAAATTAACCGAATTCGCCGGCTGGCGCACCGCCACGTGCGCCGTTTCATTGCGGCCACTTGCGGCGTAAATTTTATTTTAAAACGCCGCCACTTTTCGGTTCCCATTCTATGACAACGTTCCACTCTCACCTCAATCTCTTTTTCGCAATTATTTAACATTTTTTTTTCGCGTTTACAACCTAAACTACAGCAAGATTTAGAAACATTCTTTTATTTTAAAATTGCAAACATTTTTTTGTTAGCAAGAATATTGTTTCTTATTAGTGTAAACTTTTTCATATTAAATTACACATGCATTTTAGATATAATTAACATAAAAATGAGAGACCAATCAAAACTGTTGCAACCCGGCATGCTAATCTGTTAACTTGTATGATTTCCGGCGCAAACTTAATAAATTCATTTCAATGCGGCATCGCAGGCTGTGGACGGTGAATCAAATACCCAGAAGACCGAAGAATACGGAACTAGCTTCTGTATCGTGCACCCACATGCTGCAAAACTTTTTGCCAACTTCACTCAATTAATAACAACAATTTTTCCCTCACTGCACCAATTTCTTTTTTCCTTCGGTCCCCCTTTTCTTAAACTTTTGATCAACAATTCATAACCAATCCACTGCTTTTTATTCAATTTTTAATAGCTTCTTTTTTTTAATTTTCTTATTCAATCGCGTTTACAACTGCGTTAAAAAAATGTCCCAAAACATTCAAACATCATTGAAGAAACGATTTCAATCACGAAGTTGAGTTTGTCTAAAGTTCGCCGGGGAGGAAATGTTCACCGGGTTGAAGAAAGTCAGAGTAACGAACGGAACGATGTCCACGAGCGGACTGCTCTCGGAGCGGTCTCTGGAAGTCGTCGTCAGGCTGGCGGGTACTTTGTATGACCGGCGCCTGCGCTATGATAGTCATATTTAAGTCGCCGCGACTGCGAATGTATTATTTTTCATTTGCCGACATCGGTGCAAGGTAAAGGTATTTTCTTCAAAAACGTTGTTTGAATTGTCAACGCAATATACAATCGTAGACAAAAGTGATTTTTCTTGTGCGAAAGAAACGTTTGTGAACAAATTGCTTTTACATTAAAAAAAAAAACAATACCTACTTGAGAGAAAAATTGTAAATTAAATAAAAGCTTTTCGATATGACGAAAATAATAAAGCTGATTCTTCAAGTAGAAAAATGTTACTTTGTATGAATGTACAGAGAGAATGTTATCGTGTAATGCAGATAGCAATTTCATCGTGCAGCGAACTCAACGCATATTATTATCGGTATGATATAACAGTGTAAAGCTCGTGGTTTATGATGTATAATTTAATTTATCAACACTATTACAACATTATGTACACAAATATATGAGGACATATATGTGTCAATTGTGCATAAATGGACGATATGTAATTCTACTATTACAATATAATATATTATATGATATTTATAGAGACATATTTCAAGACAAATTTTTTTTACCGTTTGCAAAAAGTTGTAAAAACAAAAGGTTGTTCAAAAACGTTGACCAATCAATGCGGAAACGTTGGGAATTATTTAATTACATGTGGTAATCAAATTAATAGTCGGAGTAGTAGTCGCAAAGTAATAACAACAAAGTTTTGAGAAATTTATGCCAAGCCAGAATGACGAAATGAATCGAACACTTATACAATGGCAATCAAAGTTTGACGCGGTGGCGTTATTTGTTGAGATGCGCGATGAGAGGGTTTTCTCCCCGGTGAGTGTTTCATTATGATGAAATAATACAAGAGGATTATCAGATCGATCGGGTTCGTTTTCATAAATTAATAAATGGAACGCCAAAGACGCGCGGAAACTTTTTATTTCGAGCCGCTGCGCGCAATGGATCGTCAGTCGGACGACACTATAATAAACCCGGCTTGATATTTTATCGACATTTCCTCATCCGCGCGAACTTGCTGTTCGATTATAATAATCATGATGTTTCCCTCTGTTTGGTCTCGTTGCGAAGCGCGAAAATTAATACCAATAATAATTAATGCAAATTTCTGCACGCAGCTAAACAATTTCTATCTTTTTAATTCAGAGATTTCAGTTCAGAAATTTCAATTTAAAATCAGCAGAAATTTTGTTTCGGTAATTCAATTTATTTTTTGATTGTTAAACGTAATTATTTAGAGACAATTTAGCTCCAACTGAGGCCTTTTTCGGAACGAAGCCGATAGAATGATGTCATTAATTGACAATCGAACCAAGCTCATTGAGATCAGCCATGCGGCTGACAAAACGCCCTTTGTGCGTTCTAATACGCGTCTTTTGTCAGACACACCACATACACATGTCGAAGCGATCACAAATCAACAATCCCGTTCGATTATGTGATACTAGTCAATACATGTGATGCGAAAGCTATCCTACCATCACATTTTTGTCATGCCAATCATTTCTGATCAACTCATAATAGGACCGAGCCAATCACGTAATTAAATATATGCAAAAGGAATGTTTCAATACAACATTATCGATGGTATAAAAATAAATAATAAATTGAACGTCGAGGTGCAAATCATGAACAATTTTGCACGATCAAAATAGTCAGAATCCTTTTTTCGCCATCACAATTATTACTTGATGAATAACGGGATCCCAAGTTTGCTTTTTCACGAGTCATTCATTTTGAGTGTTAAGCACGGAGAAAGTTTTGCACCGAAAGTAAATTATGACCCGCGACCCGTGTAAGCTTCGCACAATCTTTTTCAATGAACCCGACCAATTCCGCTTGATGATGCGATGTCACGCTCATTTATTACAGGGCCGATGATAAATAAGTTCAGTTGCAAAAACAAACTTCAATCCATCGGGCATTCAACGAATTATAATAGCCATCTACAAAAAAAAAACAGATTTAAAAAAATTAAACAAAAAAAAAAGAACTGAAAAAGAAACAACTTATCAACATTGCAATAAAATGCTTTGCATTTTAATGAGGCAATCATTTTTAATTGAGTCTTAATTTTTTATCTGTTTTCGGTCTGGAAAGTAGCTCTTTTCACGATACTAGCAACTGTAGCGGAAAGTGCCACTTTTCTTGTCAGTACGGAGGCTACTATCTGTAGTGAAAAGTTGTACTTTTTAGGATAGTAGAGAAATAATGACAAAAATTCTAAAACCTATATCTGACACTTAAAGTGACAATTTTTCCAGGTCATATCAGAAAAAATAAAATGTATTACTGTCTACCTGTCTAGTGATACAATGTACTAATACAACTGTATAGCTTTACAACAAATTATATAATTGAGAAATAATTGTTTTTCTGTATAAAAGGCGAATTTCCTCGGATCTTGTGGGAAGTAAGATTAAAAGTGGTATGAATTCAGTTGGAATGAAAGCATGGACTATTTTTCATCGGACCGTCCGGAAGCGGGGATCTTTTGTGCATGTCGGTCATCGCATCCCTTGTCATTGATATTTTCTTTGATCGGCCAAAAATAGACAGTCTCTTTACTATTGATCGGGGTACGAGTGCATCCCAAAAGTCGACCACTAAAGCGTAAATCACGCGGTGGTAAAGGGCCTTCGACATCTTTCATGCGAGAGGATACGAATAATGATGTAACTCGGAATACTGTGCGTACTTGGCTAATCAATAGGGGACAGTGGATGACTGCATGACTCAGTCCCGTTTTCAATTAGGGAATACAGAATACATTAGCTTTGCTACAGGTCTCGATCTCAAAACTCACATAGATGAATTAATTTGAAATCAAATTAATCTGAAACCCATAGAATCACAATCTCATTGATTGAGCGATGATGAATCCAATGACCGATCAAAAGTTCGTCTCCTGACGTTTAGAGCAGTTGATGGAAAAAATAGGAAACAGTTTGGATGAGTTATCTTTGTAAACGAAAATACATGCGAGATTGAATTGAAAACTCATCAATCGACTGAAAAAAAAAACCTAGTCTGAGTGTCAATTTAAACTCAAAAAACACTTTTTACGTCACAGCACATGCTAATGGAGAGGAACTTAAAATCGTCAGCTTCACAATCAATCGTCGTTTATAACATTTTGTACACCAGCTTCAGCGCCAGCTTTTCTCCTACAACAAAATGACAATCAATTATATTGCACATACCTCCTTTGAGGCAACGTACGTTGCAAAATTCAATTTACCTTGAAAAAACAATATCGTTCTTTGAATTTATTCAAAAACACCTACGGGTTGAGATTTAATTACTTTTGAAACTGTTTAATCATTAATTTCATGTCATGATTGGTAACAGGATGAACAATTCTGCATATTCCAATTTGTTGAACATCCCGTCGACTGAACACTTTTGCTATTGCAATAATAGTTGTAACGAGATTATTTCTAGTTGCTAGCCGGAGTGGTTGCAAAGAATAAACCTATCGAGTTGCACTGATACCAAATACATCTACACGAGTTATAGTTTCAAGCTGTGAAATACGCTCGGATGGATCTGAATGCTTGCACAGTCGCTGTGAATCTTATCTTTCTAGATTACGAAGGAGCGCCTGAATACCTGAGCGCTCATTCAAGTGCTTTGAGATGCCAAAGAAAGGCTACTTATTAGAACCGTCGAAATAAGTGAGGAAATGAGGAATGTCAACTCATTTGACAGGATTTAGGTTTTGCATTCCCTGTTAAATTGAAAAATACCTTTCTTCCACAGTATCCAAAATGTTTATTCCTTTTAATTTTGTATTTTGTCTTTTCTTTTGTTCATTTTTTTTTCTAATAAACGAGCTTGTCTGTCAGTTTTTCAAGTACACAAAATCTCATTTTGTTATTAAAAAAAACTGCATCTGCTAAATATACTTGAGGGCTCTCAAAAAGCACTCTACAATTTAATTAGTATAATCTCATGGCTTTACATATAGTCTCCATTCAGCGACTAATAAAAGCATTTTCGCTCGGACGGTTTAGTTGCAAACAGAAACGGTCAGTTTTGATTCGACCTAAAAGTTTAGACCAGAAATAAGGATTATCATTGCAAGAAAACAATGGCAAAACTTGAGTGATTGCCGAGACTGTTCCTCGATTTCCAGTGCGAGTACTCTCAGATCGACACTGAATAATTTCACGGCGTGCTTTATTTCAATTTGTCATTCCGTCGTTTCAGTTGGTTTAACGGATTCCACCGACGAGAAACAAATGGCTCTTCAGTTTTATGAAAATAGACACATCTCTGATTACGATGTTCCCGGTTCGCGACGTCGAGTACTCGTTAAATGTAATTATATAAGAGAGATAAATTCCCATATGTTTCTTTGAATTGGAAACGCATCAATCTTTTAGTTGAACACGACAACATAACGTAAGAATGATACAGATACGATTCCACAAATATGATGAAAAATGTGATCTTATTTGTCAATTTTCAAACGAAGTTCGCTTCAATGATTCTTAGATAATTTTTCGATGCTGGTTTTTAAAATACTAATTTGATTAAAGCAAAATTTGTGACTTGCTTAATTATTGACGGATGAAGTAGAGTCAACCGGGGTAATTGTGACACGAAAATATAAAGTTGTTTTTCAACTTTATGTAACTTTTGTGAATAATAACATTTTAGCCTGCACTTTTTTAAATAAGTTAATTGGACCCTATTAAATGAAAAAAATGACGTTGGAAATTGAAAAATGTCTAGAATCAAAGATTTATGTCATGTTGAATAAAAATTGAAAAACAATAATAATTGTTCATATAATTTTAGTTCAAACTTTATCAGTATCGTTTGTAAGGCATGGGAGAGCAATATTCTGTTTTGTTATAATTGTTTTATTTTGTTAATAATAATTAGCCTGTGACAAATTACCCCGGCATCACAATTATCCCAGTTGACTCTAAATGAATCTTAAAGTCGGATTGTACATCTGAGCAAATTGGATCCATTAAAGTGGGTCTCGCTAGCACATGCATCGGTCGTAGAGAAACGACTGTGTCGCAGAGTGACAACGAAGAGCAATGCCTGCCCGCCGCAGACGCAAGCCAATCTCATGAAAATTACAGCGACGGATGAACTTGAAGTACAAGAGCGCACGTTCCACGAGCGACACAGCCAAATAGTGGACGAAAGCTTACCGACCGCTGTGATTGTTCCTTTTTGTTCCTCATTTCATGGTCAGTTGCTTACTCCACCAGATCCGCATTCTGCTACTGCAAATTCAAACAGTCCGTCAAATGAATTAAATAAAAATTGTTGAAAAATTAATCATTGACAGATTAAAATACAAACAATTCAAATAAATGAGATACTCTGTACATATCTTTTGCTTCTTATTCCTTTTTTTTTTTTTTTCTACTGGGAGAAAAAAATTGGATGGAAATAAGAGATGCTAAATCTCGGTAAAAAAATACCTAAGATAAGAGTGAAAAAAGATTGTGCAGCGATTTATACAGTAAATTAAGTTGCATTCTGAAGGAAAAGCCACGAAACGATAAAAGCGAATAAGCTATTCGATTGAATTCAATTCCCGGCTATATTATAGTCGCTGGCCTTTCGAAATTCTGCACCTTTTACTGGATATCACTTGGAACAGACTCGGTGATTCAATTGAAAAGTTTGCCGGTCCCGTCCAATCCTATATGTTTCCTCGACATTTGATAGCCGAGAAACAAGATCACAGTCTTTGCTAAGCACTGGATTGTTCATCCAAAAGACCGTTAAGACTTTCCTGTTGCACTATTTACACATCATAAAACAAACATTTTGTTGTACAATTATGTTAACATTTCTTTTGTATTGTACATTATAAAAATAAATAAATTTTGTACATTAACCTAAAGCATTCATTTAAAAAATTAAAACATTTAACGTTTTATTATTTTTCAATTTATTTTACCTTATTTGTTCACTTTGATACATTGTAAATTGACTATAAAACAGAGTTGAATGAAAATTTTCAGTTTCGGATTTTTAACACTTATTTTATTATTGAAATTCGAATTATTGTTTTATTTGATATATCAAAAATATTTCAAGGAGATACAACATTCTGAAAATTTCTCATTTTGTTTCGCCACGATTTTCAGGGTATTTGTATGTAATCCATATTCCTGGTCCAAGAATCGACGCAAATAAAACGACCGTAGTCATGAATTCTCCCTGTAAATGAAAAAAAAATTTTTGAATACAAAAGTTGTTTGAAATATTACAAATATTTTATTCTTACTCAATAATTCAGTAAGTTTAAGACTTTTAGTTATGATAACCAATCATAACCTCAAATTCATATTTTGCAAAAGAAAAACAAATTTTTCAAATTTGTTTTAACATTTAATATCAGTTACGTACACAATTATGAGTGAAAATATTTATAAATAGCATTTGAACAAGATGACAAAAATAGTTATGTAATCTAATAACTTACCATTTTGGACACTTTGGTTTTCGATGGAGAAGCAAGGAAGAGATGAACGTGGTCGGAAGAGGAATGTCTGACACTTTGCCTCACCGCATTGCTTTGGCCAACTTTAGCCAAGTTCAATACTTGTCTCAGCATTTTAACTGCAGGAATGTTTGATATCACTGTTTATTAAAAAGGATAATCAAAAACCGACGTCCTTCTACGCGCCAGCTGATCTTTATGAACAATGTACTGTTGGAACTGGAACCTTCCAGTTGCTCCAGTTCTTCATTCCATCAGTCCAGTTCCACTTATTTCATACGTTTACTCTCATGGTAACAATGTAAATTCGAAACGAAAAATCAATTTTAATAAATTTAATCAATTTTTCAATTAATATTAATATAAAATGTATATTAAATTTTCATATGTGTTTTATTGTAAGAGTCTGTATTTCATATAGTTGTAATGAACAATGTTTTTGATATAGGTATACAATTTCCAATACTGTTTTGCAGTCAGCTCAACAATGAATAGTTTCGAGAACTTTAGTAATACAATTAGTAATTCAACAAAACGCATCAGTTATCAGCAACATGTTTTGACAAGTGTTTGCAAATCAATGTAATGTTATTACATACTCCATAAATGAACAAAAAAGAATAAACAAGTATGCGTTACATTTATTCATACTCATATTTGTAGGAATTATTAAAATTTTTAAGGAAACAATAAATAATTGAAACATATAGAAAAAACATAAATAAAGGAAACAATGTTTATTATTATTCATTCCATTCTGACTATCCGTTTTTCTATATACGCAACTACTAACAACTACTAACAACAAATAAATTATTATTGTTAATAAATAAGAAATAATAATTTATAAACAAGCATTCAGAAGCTACATAATTCCATAACTAAAATAACAATCAATTTATTGACGCGGCTGCGGTTGTTTGGTTGGCTGTTGCTGTTTTTGCCCATCAGGTTGTTGTTGCTGATTTGGCCCAGCAGGTTGTTGCTGTTTTTGCCCATCAGGTTGTTGTTGCTGATTTGGCCCAGCAGGTTGTTGCTGATTTGGTCCAGCAGGTTGTTGCTGTTTCTGTCCAGCAGGTTGTTGCTGATTTGGTCCAGCAGGTTGTTGCTGTTTCTGTCCAGCAGGTTGTTGCTGATTCTGTCCAGCAGGTTGTTGTTTCTGTCCAGCAGGTTGCTGCTGTTGCTGAGGCAACACAAAACAATTGGCTGGACGTCCTTTGACATTTAGGTTTGACACGGCAAACACAGCTCCTGCAGTTGGCTGTCTCAATTTTTCAGCAGGAGTCAACCCAAAAGAGCTCGTGGTCACATACAAGGTGTCAAACTGTGGTCCTCCAAAAGCCACGCTCGTTGTCAGGTCACTTGGCGTGTCCACTGAACTTAATAGCTTACCTTGCTTTGGATCCACTTGAATTACCTAAAACAAATATTACCACTCAGTATTTGACTTCCTGATTGAATTTCTCATCTTTGTATTTATTTCATTTTTATTTGTTTTTTTTTTCTATAACTGACTCGTTTGCCATTGTAAAGAGCGACCCAGATATTTCCATTAGTGTCAATGGTCATCCCATCGGGTGTGCCTTTAATGTTATTCTGTTTGACATCAAACACGACCCTTTTATTTGCTAAAAGAAAATTATAATAAATTTATCTGTTTGAATTAGAAATATTATAAACTGAGTGCATATTAATCAGTTTCAATTTACAAATGGTTCCAGTATCCGGGACGTATTTGTACGACACAATCTGCGAAGTTGGACTGTCAATATAATACATCTCATTGTCCAAATTGGACCAAGCAATTCCATTACTGATTGAAACTGGCGATATTTTTTTCTGCGGACGAAAATCGTTGCCCATCATGTACAAACTTCCACGATTTGGAACTGCTACTCCGTTATTTTCCGGTCCCATAGTTCCTTGAAAAAAATAAAATAATAATTTAAATTCAATAGTTAACAAAAAAAACATGAAATGTTAATCCAAAACCACATCTATTAAGTAGAAAAAAACTAATTTAAAAAAATTAATTTTATAGTGGCATTTTAAAATGTCATAAAATTATTCCTCGTGACATTTCATCATTAAAGTTGATGAATTATGAACCAATCAGTTCGACTTTTTATTACAACGAACAAATGACAAACTTCTTTTCACATTAGTCCAAACTTTATGACATTTTGAGTCAACCGAAACCGCAGAGTTTAATTTACACCTCTTTTAATTACGCCTTCAAGTTTTCATTCATTTCAAGGATAAACCAAACTGAAAATACAAACCGATCCAAAGACGTCCCCTGGAATCGATTTTTCCATCGTTGATCCTGGTGTCGTTCCTGTCGGTGTCTAGACTCGCTAATTTTTTAATCGGAGGATTAGTAGTGTTGGATACTCCGTCCCAAGTCACGAGGAGAATGTCGCGACCTGATCCCACGATGAATTGATTCGTCACGCCGTCGACCGGAACGGCTACTCCGACTGGGCCATTTTCTGCAAAAAATGTCATTGTACTTTCTAACTCCAATGCCAGCTGGATTGAAAACGATGCAAATACATTTTCCAGCACAATTACATTGACTTATTTTATTTTTCAGTAAACAAAATCATCAGATCAAACAAAAATGTATCAAATAATTCTAAAAATATTATATTTTTTTTATATAAACGATTATTTAGACGTTTATTATTTAATTCTAAATTATATTTCATGTACCTAAAATAAGTCATAAATTGTCATAAATAATTCATAATGTATATATCAATACAAATAGTATAATAGAGATCAACATTAATTACGTATAGTAGCACAATTGACCGCTCCTGTATTGTTTAAACTGCACATCCGATTAGCCATTATGTCCACAAAATAAAGCCTTTGGGTTCGAGGATCCCAATGGGGCCCCTCGCTTAGGCCAAAACTTGGAGTGACCATCTTGAGCGTCGCCCCGTTGACATTGCTTTTGAAAGATTCATCAAGTCAGCATATAAAATAATTTTGAACCAAAATTGAATTCAAAACTAAAAGTAATTATTTGAACTTGAAAAATTGATGTATCAAAAGGACCCAAAATCCCAACACTTTTCCAACGAAAATCTAAACTTGCAGGTTCTATTGAAATTGCAAAATTATAAATTAGATTTCGCGTTCAAAAGTGGACAATGGGCCTTAATGACACACCTGTTGTTCATATAAATGACATACCAAGCGTAAATTGAAAGCGCGAACAAAAGAAAGATCAACTTCATCTTGAGATTTTGAATACAATCACAAGCACAAGAGTGCACCGACTGTAACCCGACTCGTATTCACTAATCCTTTTATAAGACGCAAGTCCTTTCCCCACCTCTCGGTGAATTTAAATTATTCGCGCGTTCACGTGCAACAAAACAGATCTGTTACATCCCGGGTAGTGGGAGGCTCGGCAATTAAAATCATCGATGAAACAAAACACATCTGGGATAAAGTCAATTTTTATAAACAAAACAAAAATGAAATTTGCAATAACAGTGTCTGTTTAGACAAAAAACATTTCTCGCGAAGGACGCTACAAGTTTCACCGGGAACATTTTTTTTTGTCGTTTTTGCGAAGGATGCAGGTGAAAATTCGGTCATTGGCATAGTTATAAAAGATAAAATAATTGTCACTGTTAATTGCTGTGACAAATGAAAAAGTGTCCGAGAGAAAGCTCAAGTTTTACAAAGATATGAAATCGAAACAATTTTGTTATCAGACAAAAATGGGTTTCAAATTAAAAGAAATGTGAGAAAGAAATGTCAGAGATAAAAAGGTAGCGACAAAATGAAAAATCCATGACAATTGGCACATTTCATTTATTTATTGCGCACTTCTTAAATCATTTATCAATCTGTGTAAATTTCATTTAAAACGTGTATCTGATATATAATTATTAGTCTAGTTTATATAATTTATTTATTAATATGTATAAGTATATATAATATATATAATATTTATATCCCGGGCACGGTAAAGCTGACGCGGTTTAAGTTGCGCTTGACAGTTTCGCGGTCCGATAAAACATCAAAACGTCGAACAACGATGTATAAGAATGACAAAATACTACACTGGACATTGAGCGAATTGTTCGGTCGTGTTCCGCGGGTTCAACACCTGCAAGTTTAGGGCGCCTCGCCTTGCCGTGCCTGGCGTTCAATCGTTTTTTTTTTTCTGTTCTTGTATTTTTTTTAACCTTCAATTATTTATATAATTTACATGAATTGCGTGTCAAATTCTTTCTTTTCAATGTTCGGTTTCCTGTTTAGAAATGTGCTCGTTCCCGAATGTTCTCAGTTTTCTTTTGCCTTCATCTATATCAACCCTCTGCGCTCATTTTCTATATTCAAAACGCAATTAATGTGTACAGCATTATTTTTGCCCTTTTTGAATAGGTATACGCATCATTATTATTTCAGTTATAAAATATTGAAAGGTTGTAAAATGTCATTCATTTTTGTATGTTTGAAAAATCAGTAGAGTTCCACCGAGTGTTCTTTTCTTTTTTTTTTTTTTTTTTTATACAGATAAATAGCAAAAGGAGTCTCATAGAAAAAGTCATTGGCACAAAGTAACAAAAAGACATCACGTTATGTATAAAATCGTGCTTTTTTTTCTTCTAATTCTCTCATCGAAAAGTTGGCTCACATACAAACGAGTGAATTTTGATTGATTTACTTTTCTTCTCGTAGTTGAAACTTGATAAACTCCTTAATTACGTGATTCATAATCACTCTTTCTCTCCCTCTCTCTTTCTCTCTATCTTTCACGCATAAGAACATATATTTAGGAAAATGCAAATGGTTACACAGAATTGGTATTGGTTTTTTTTCCTCTTCAAAGGTTGTTCATTTTTTTAACTTGTTTATTTTCTGTTAAATGTTTTTTGTATTACATCGTTTTCTTTATCAAAGTGTTATTATTCAAGTAGTATTAAATTCATAATTATGCTCCTAATATAGAAAAGGCTCTCTGAAGTAGAATCAAATGGACCAAAATATTCTCGTTAACAAACTAATTAACAAACGGATCTACCGATATAAACGGGCTAGTAGTGAATTCTTATTTTTTGTTTTTTTTTTCTTCGAATTCAAAGTTTCTCGTACAAAAGTGACTCGGTTTTGAGTACTGAAAAAGTTTATTCTTACTTTTTAAAAAGCAAATACATTAAAGTTGTGGTTTCATTTATAATTTTTTTTATTTTCTCGTAGGAAATAACGGTGATCATCATGCACGGAAGTAGTGCTAAAAAATTCGATCCAACATATATCACGTGATGGACTATTTATTATTCGATGCAACAGATGTCGAAAATGTTTTTTTTTTTTTTTTTCATCCAAAAAAGATAACATACTTGAAGTGTATATTAGGTTATAGTAAAATATATACAAAGAGAGATCGACAAACCTCTTTCTTAATTATATAATTTTGTAATTTTTTTAAAATAAAAAAAAATCAAACGAAAATCACATCCATCTTTACAAATTTTGGCGATATAAAAATTGATTCAATCATTAAAAAATGTCTAACTATATTATGATTAATGGCAATCGAATAAGTTCATAACGAGAATGATATAAACAATTAGATTGAATAATATCATGATTAATTAGATAAATTACTATTATCGATCTGTCTTTATATACACAGATATATATAATATATAAAGACGAGTCATCACATCTAGTGTGTTGTTGTTCACGAAACACATCTATGTAAATCTTATATCATCATAATTTCAAAAATGATTTGCAAATTTGTATCTGTCTTGTTCGGATTACATGGCTTAAATGGAATATCCGTTTATACACAAATATAATACCGTTTTGTACGCAAACACAGCTGCGTGTACCGGGTCATAACAGCCAGAACCGTGCATCAATCCTCGCACAACGTTGCGTACTCCATCCATCCAACACTTTATCAACTATCAATGTTTTTTTTGCGATTACTGTAGTGATTCTTTTAGTTCTTACACTTTTATATAACTTCTAAAATCTCGTTCAACTTGCATTTCTATTACGAGTGACATCTTCCTCCATCTACTAAACTTCTATACTATTTTTCTGTGCCGTTTCGTTTTTTTTTATTTTGGCCATTTCTCTTTTTTATGCTTCGTCTTTATTTACGTATTACGTGGATAGTTTATTCGATCGCTAACTCGTGCGTGATTATTAAATTCGATTGAACATGCACTGATTTTCTCTTCGTTGCTTCAGCCTTTTTTTTTCATTCATGCAGCGTTAGTGATAACGATTTCCTCGAGTTTCCCTCACCCGCACACCCTGCTCGTGATACGCTAGGTCTGAAAGAGCCGTGGCGCCTATAAAATCAACGGTATTTACAATTTAAACGTATTTCGAATTTGGCGCCGCGCCCAAATGATATATATTACTTTATTTTATTTCGCGAGGGGCAAGATTAACAGCCAGATGGCGCTGCCATCGTTCTAGGCCTGACAATGGAAACGTAACTACGATTTTGATTGGGCGCTGTCGACAGCGCCCTCTGCGTGTCCGCCCGACCCCTCAAAGAAGAAATACAAAACAGCGCCATCTAATGGCAAACTCGCAAATACAACTACAACAGCGCCAGTCCGTACAAAAGTCTCGATTATAAGCCCAGCTCGTAAAACTATGAACTGTGGATTGTTGCAACCGACAGTAACGCCACCTATCAGTAACAAAGTTTTACCGAAGATATGTGACTATGATACAAATAAAACGAGCGCAAGCTCAGAGCTACGTGATACAGAGCTTTCGGTGTACAACTTAGATCAACTAACATAAACTATCCGTTGGGTGGATCTACGCATTCACTTTGAATATAAGCTTCATAACATTACAATCAATCGCATGTAAAAAAATTATATAAGATTCTATGCGAGTACAAAACAAACAACTTCTCACATCGATCAAGGTCTCGAATGAGCTTCTTTCGTGATTTTTCAAAACAAAAAGATTTTTTTTTCTCCCCGTTTTATTTATCTTCACATCTCCGCAGCCCAGCGGAGACAAATAAATCGGCCGGAGTAGCTCTGTGCAATTGTCAATAAACTCGAAAGCAAACAAGAAATCATTTTTACAAATGAAAAGAGTAATAAAAGAGGTAGTTTGAACCTCAGACAGTTGCACAGAGCGAGGAAACATCAACAGCTTAAATAATTAATGGAGAGCTAGCGGCGACGCCAGCGCCACCTCAGCCGACGGGAATTAGGACCGTATGGTTAGCAGCTCTGCTACAGACCGTGAAGGCAGCAGCTGCGGCAGTCGGTCACAGAATGTCCGTCTCGTAGATCTTATTGACCATGGTCGGCTGGCCATTGTTGGTAGCGACGACAGGTGGCGCCACCTGTCCGGGCTGTCCGTTCTGCGCGCTCTTCTCCAGGCTGGGCTTTGTAGTGAGACTTGTGAGCGAGCCGGAGTTGGCGGTGCTCAAGCCGAGCCCCATCTTCGCCAGCAGGTTGCTCTCGGATCCGGTCTTCTTGAGGAGGTCGGGAGGAGTGGGGGGCACAGTGGCGAGACCGGAAGTGTTGCGCTGCAGCTGCTGGAGCCTTGCGTACTGCTCCTGGAGGGCCTTCTGTTTGCGCAGGAGCTCCTGGTGGCGCTGCTCGAGTTGTTCCTGGCGGCCCTTCTTCTGCAGGCCCTCCTGGGAATTGATGCTCTCGCAGGAGCTCGAGTTGGAGGTGACAAGCTGGGTGCTGGGCGGGATCCCGTCCTCGGTCGGCGCCGAGGTCACCGAGACCGTCGGGGGGATCTGCTGCGACGGCAGCGCCATCGGTGGCTTCGCGTCTTTACGCGCGCGCCGAAGCGTACCGCCCCCTGCGTTCTGCGTGGGGTTTCTTGGCGGCAGCTGCGGGCTCGTTGGGCTGGCCAGGGGCGAGCGCGAGCTCGTACGTGGCGGCGGAGGCGGCGGCACACGCCGACCCTGCGCCATCTGCAGGAGCTCGGCGTTTCGCTCAGGCACCGCCGGTGGCGCCCCCTTCGCGGAGTTCACCTCAGGTGGCGCCTGCAGCACTCGACCGATGGGCGGTGAGGTGTCGGTGTCCGAGCTCGACGGGTAGGAGTGGAGCCGACGCAGCGAGCCTCCGGGAACTCCCGTCGAGATCGTGAGACCGACGCTCGAGTCCATGCTGCTCTTGCGCTCCTGTCCTGGTGCTTGGCCGAGGGCCGAAGTCGGCCGCGAGAATGTCTGCAGCTCGTCTAGCAGAGCGTCGAGTGCGTTCTCCGGACGCTGTTGATAGGTGGCGGATGAGTCTGCATGACCGATTCCCCCAGCGACGACCGCTGACCCCACGACAGTGCGTTCCGCTGGCACAGGGGCAGTTGTCTGGTTCAAAAACAAGTTGCCTGATTAGTTTTGTGTGTACTCCTTTCAGTTTCGTGTTCAAGTGTTTTCATTGGATTTTCGGAAAGTCCTCTGGGATTACCCTTGTTCTCTCATCATGACTGTTTTGTTAGATCAGATGAATCTTGTCTTTCATTTACATAGGGCTTTCCTAAATCCCGGTTTCAGTGTTACTGTGTAATGAACAGTGCTGCCATTAGTTTGATATTTTGATTGTAACCTTGTCTGACTAGTGTGTCGGTTTGAGAACAGTTACAATTGGCAGCACTGATGAAACATGCTTTTCTCAAACATAGCCAGGCCTGCCAACCCGGCAACTCTAACAGTTGTCCAGGCGGCAGCACCGGTCTACGCAGTTTTGTTAGATGAGATTATGATGATGAATTTGTTAATGATTCCTTTTCGGACTGACTCTTGCTTTGCTTTTAACCTCTGAGATCTTGAACGTCGTCTAGGCACTGGCTAGACGTTCCACAGTTTGAACACAAACAGGGTTGCCAACATTAAGGGAAACCGTTGGACTAGCAGCAAAGCAGGAGACCGTGATGACATCACAAAATATACATGCGCATGCGCATGAACTCAAGCCAATGAAATAACCAAGCGATGCGTGAATCAAAAAAAAACAGGATCAATTGAAACAAAAACACAGTTATGACTATATAATGACAACAAAAAAATCAGGAACGTGATGATGTGTTAGATATAAAATAATTACCTGTGGTCGGTTATACGTTTTGTGTTACAAGTCTGTACTCATTTGGGTCTCTTTAACAGTTGGCATCTGTCGTCCGGTATTAGTCAACTTAAAAAAAGACAAACGAAAAACCAAGGGTAGAAAACATTGAGGCTCCAAAAACCGGACTCACGGTATTCCCCTATTTTTTTTATTTTCTCTCTCTTTGTTTTTTGCAACAAGCACAAAATTTAGCACCGAAAAACGAAAAATCAAACTTCTGATGCCATCTCGACTGGACGGCAAAACCGTTACTCGAAAATAAGGAGAATACTCGTCATGCATTGCTGAAGAGCATTTCACCAAAAAAAACGGATAGCGATTTGCCTGCTTTGAAATTTCAAATCTGACTTCAAAGCAGACAACCGTGTTACAGAGAAAACGGAAAGTCTAAAGATAATAAAAAGCGACAAGTTGAGACAATAACACGAAAAAAAAATGAGAAAACAAACATGCAGATAAGTTTGGCGTCGTATGTTTTATGGAACGGAAACGGAAACGAAAATTGGTTGGCCAGTGAAGTAAAGTTAAGACAAAACCTTCAGTCCAATCCTCATAGTAAGACAGTAAGTGGATGGAAAGAACAGAAATAATTTCAAAGGAAGAAAAGAAAAGTCAAGGTCGTGTTTAACGATGGGTTTAATAAAGCAAAAACGGGAGATTGAGCGTGAAATAACGAGGGCGGTGATGTTAAAAGGTGAAGTTCGATGAATGTCGAGAGCGAAAGTCCTAGATTCAAAACTAGATTAATACAAGTAGTTATGCATTAAAAAAAGAAAAAACAAGGACAAGTTTCAACGGAACAGACAAATTTTACACTAGAAATTCTACAGATTTATATGGACGGATGCAATTTAATGGTTCGAATAAATGACGCTTCCCAGAAAAATTTTGGCCAAAAAAAAAAGAGAAAAAAGTAGAAATCGAAAGAAAAATTTCCCTAGAAAAGTATATATTCTAGGGACTTTTGTTCTACGGTGGACCAGTTTTGATAGATGATAAAAAAAATTTTAAAGGTCGCAATTTTGGTCGGAGGGGGTGCATCGATGATATAACTTCAAGAAGAAAAAGATTGATCGGCGATCTGAGGAAATCCAATGTAAACCTTAAGCGTGAGGACATCTTACTATAAGAAATGGATTGGAGTTGATGTGTCTTGTGAGAAATAAGTAACTGTGACGGTTGTTTAACATCGAATCTCGTCTTAAAATGTCTAAACTCTCCGATAATAAACAACCACGATTGGCATGATTGGCTTTTTCGTTCGGATGAAGAAACCTTGAAAAATTAACTTTGGCTCGAGTGAGAGGCAAACAAAGAACAAACTTTTGAACGATTTTTATATACATTATGGCGGCAAAACGGCGGCGATTGCAGCGGTAGGTCGTTTATTTCATTTTGTTTTTTGTCTTTAATTTATTTAGAGAATGAAAGAAAGTGGAAGAATACAGGTGGCGCTGCTGTTGCGTCAGCACCTCCTGTACCTTCAAATAAACAGGCTTGATAACAAGCGTAACGGTTTTAAAAAAATGGAAATAAACGGTTGTACAAGATGTAGAATATTCAAAATAGAGAGCAGGTGTGAGTTTTGCCGTTCTGCCGGATGGGAACGCTGGCATGCGCTTCGCGCGTCACATCCGTCAGAAATAATGATGATGGGAGCAATGATTTCGTACTATATGATCATGATTAGATATATCGAACAGTAAGTAAAATATAAAGAATGAATAAATATAACAGTAGAATATAATTCATATAATAATAAAAAAGTGAAATATACGAATAAGAGATAATTTACTCGTGACTGGTCTGTATGGCCTCCTTGAAGTTTCTACTCTTCATCCAGTCATACTATAAACAAGTTAACAAGTTTAATCTCTCGCTCATATTTAAAGAGAACATTTTTTTATTGAAACAGTGAATTATTTTAAAATTTATTTTTCTATCCTGAGATTCTTTTATTTCATCACAGCTAACACAGTGGTGGGTGGGTAGGGGGTAATAATTAACTACTTTATACCGGGTAAACATTGAGTTAAACATTAAATTTTAAGGGGTTTTTGGAACACTGGATCAGTCGAGACTAAGTTGAACGGATTTGACATCAATTCATCGTCAAACATCGAGGGACTCGTGGCCCAGGAACAAAGAATCTAATTTTTACGTGCCAATCTCTGCCGGTCACGCGAGCGCCACCTGTGATGCTTGAAACGACAGATGGCGCTGCATCTCCTGTGCCGATCTCAACGCCATCTACCGTACAAAGCCGAAATAAAACTTTGTATTTCTTGTGCGACCCAACATAAAAAAATGAAAGGACAAAAAAATTCAAGTTGTACAAGTCCGAGCAAGAAATAAAAAGGTTGAACAAGTGGCGCTGCAGTCGTATCCGGGGAATCAAAATTACGATCATATATATGTATGAGTGAACCCCCGAGCCACAATCAAGAGATAGACAAAAAAGGGCGGGTGGGAACGAGAATGAAAACGTCATCGTCAAAGCAGCACAATTTCTCACAAAATTCTAGACCCAAATATACGGCTACGCAAAGCTACCTTTCCAACAAGACAACTCGTTATGTCTATTTTTTGAACTGTTACACTCTCGCAAAGAGGTTTACATCAGATTTCGATATACATATATATGATGATAAAATTTAAACAAATTTTGAGCATCGACTTGAAATTACTATGTTGTTGTCCGGTTCACTTCCCCTCCTATCATCTTTCTTTCCTCTTTTTCAGTTTCAATTGAACGATGACGTGTTATAATCAGGTTTATGTAACTTTTTTTGGCACTAATTTTAACAATTTTTGCTCTCTCTCTCTCTCTCCTTTTTCTTTGGGGTTTTTTTGATTGGTGAGAGTTAATTTTGCAAGCAACAAATCCCAGGGTGGAGTAACTGTTGTTTTTCTTTTAACTGTCATGCATTCAAATCTTTGCCGATAAAGGAAAAAGATAAGAGAGATAGAAACAGTTGAGACAGACAAGAGAGGGGAAAAGATCAAGAATCAGAGGCACTGAAAGTATAAGGGAATCTAAAAGGACTAGTCAAATTGGTACCTTTGAGTGTTGAGCAGATGTCGGTGTGATGGGTGGTGTTTCCTCTGTATCTACGCTACCCGAGTTTGGTAATCGTTGCTCCTGCACCGATGCCAATCTGAAATTCCAACGACTTATAAATATTTTTATACAAAATAATGTTATAATTTAAATGCAAATCATTAGTGTGCAATCTATCGATCAATTCTATAATAAGCTGACATTTGTCTATCTCAAAAACATTTCTGCAAGGTTCACGATATTCAACCAGTCTTTTATTTTTAGCATTATCGGAGTACGCGAGATGGGAGCCTTTTATCGTTAATCTATAATGTTAATATAAAATTTACATCAATTTTTGAAACAACTTTGAAAATTGACACAAAGATAAGATGTACCGTTTGAGCGTTACGAGAGTACCGGTGAGCTTTTTGCAGCGCTTCAGTGCTGACTCTAGTCTTTCGGGCTCTTCTTTTAAAAACTTTTCCTCGCGCATCACTTTCTCCATTTCCGAACTTAGCAGGCCCTTTAAACCTTCCTGCAAACTCGGGAACTTCATTTTCAAATCAGCAACGGTTTTGCTGCAACAGAACAAATGGAAAAAAACATTATTCGAGGTTAAAAAATATTATTCAAATATATATACCATTTAAAATTTATCAAGTTTCTTTTTTACCTTGCTTTACTTAAAATAAGAGCCATGTTCTCAACGTCCGACATATTAACCCGAGTTTTTCTGTTGATTACATTGCCTCGCAATTCCTCTACGGTGCTTTCGAGCCCACTGAAACAACACAAAAATGAAATTATTAGAGAAAAAAAAACCGAATTTTAAAATTATTTATAAGTTTACATACGTTAAATCTTTTTCCAACCAAAGCATCTCCTGTTTATATAGGTCTTCCTCCCTACTCAATCGGATTCTGTCTGTATCTCCAGAATTCCAAACAGCATCTCTCCCAGACAAGAGCATCGCTCTAAAAAAAAACAGACAAAATGTCGATTGTAAGGTAAAAACAAACGCACTTTCAAGATTGCGGTTCAAACTTTTCGAAACTACCTCTTCAACATCTTTACTTCGAAAAGCACGAAATTAATATAACACAGAATAGTATCTTCCTCCGTTTCACTCATGTTGAAAACTTTGCAACAAAATCAAGCAACTTTTTCTTCAAAAACTAAAACTTTGTCTACAAAGTTGACTAAAGACAGTTTAGTTACAAAGGTGCACCATGAACTGACATCCTGCCGAAGGCAGCGCAGCATATTTATAATAAACGCAACACCTACGTGTCCCACCCCTTCGAGTTGCAACGTTCAAGGTCGGTTCACGAACTTGAAATAATGTCAATTAATCATATTCACTTTATAGAAAAATCAACTATCGATTAATCATCAAGTTCATCAGCTTTACAATTATTATACGTCATCAAATTATATACAAATTTAACGTAAACGTCACGACTTATAGATTTACCATCTGACGCAAGTAACAATTTTAGTAATGAAACGTCACACAAATTTATGAATGAACAGCTCTATCGTTGATTTGTCAACGTCATAATCAATCTTCTACAATTTCTTTCTTTTTTTTTTTTTTTTTTTTTGTTACTAAAAGATTAAATTTTATCACCTTATCGTGATAAAAGTATCTCTGATGGTTTCCCGAACTGTGTGGGCCTGAGCTTGCGACATTCGTCGTAAATTTCGCACTTCTTGTCGGAGATCCTTGGCTTTCTTTTGTAGACCCCTAAGTTGATTGTACATCTCAGGTGTCAAAGTGAGGTCGCCTCTGTACACGTAAGGTCCTCCCACGAGAGCATCCGGTTTTGGCGATGGCATCGGTTTGTGTCTCTCCCTCTCTGGAAAATCATTTTTTATTCATGAATCCAATTTTCACACCTCTAATGCTATTCACGAACAAATATAAAAACAAGAAAAAACCATTGATCCATTAATGTTTCTCAATTTACAATTTCTCTACATAAACTTTTCATTTTACAACTGTGAGAAACGGTAACTTTTCGATATTACATTCTTTTGCTACAAAATTTACTTCGAAATATCGGTCAAGTGGAATTTGTAAACTACATAAAGTCAGCTCCTAATGTTTACCTTGGGAAGACATTCTGGGTAGCGTTGAAGATTTGATAGCCGGTTTTGTAGGTTTAGTATCCGCTAATGAGGAAGCATTGGACAAACATACAGGATGTTAGATAAAAAATACAAACGCAGAAGCATTGAAAGCCTGACGGAATCACAAATACTTTTTTCTCTTCTTTTTTTGCAACTTTACAAGGAACCACGAGAGAAAGTGTTTGGATTCTGTCAAATACTTTTGTTTTCAATTTGTCTTCATTACAGCAATTATTTTCAAGTGAACCTTAATTCGTTAATCTGATCAGTCACCAAGGTGTTAATTGCGTTAGCAAAAAGCGATATTACAGTCTGTTCTTGGGTACATGCACTTTTGGATACATCGCAAGTTCCGTAATTGGTTGGATCGATTAATTACGAATAGTTTATTACAAAATTAATTACAATTGTCAACACGTTCAATTACTTGGGCTCAACATTCGTCTTTTTACACTTTTCGTTCCGTTTCTTTTACCTGCATGTTGAGGAGAATGTTGTTTAGGAGAATTCATATCCGGGGGCTCATCACTGAAGGATACAGATTTTTCAAACGATACTGATTTGTCTGAAACGAAATTTCGATAAAGAATCGTTTTATCAATTTTTGTCCACTTTTTTTCTTGTTTCTTCTTACAACATTTTGTGCTGCCACTCTTAGCTTGTTTTTTCTTCTATTAAATTTTTCAAGAGAAACTACTTTATCAAGAGAAATATATATTCTCGTAAATGTGGCGTTCACGGAATGTTGCATGATGTTATAAATTCAAAACAAATAACTTATTCATGCTGTAACAGAACCACAAAATTACTTCAACGGCATATACAAATATTCAAACAAGAAACTTTGCTTCATAAGAGGAAACTTGGTTGGAAATTAATTTGATCACATGATGGTACATGACAGCATGCTATGATTCACATAAACTAAGTTACATTTTTCTCACTTTAATTTTTTCTTACAATTAATCTCACTTTACATCAAGAAAAAAAAACTGAAACAAATATGCAAAGGAAGCAAAGATACAAGCTTCATGAAGAAATACAAATAAAAATTGTAATTAAAAAGGTGACATCTAAATGCAACATCGATTTTGATCAAAATTCAGCACCTTTGCCTAATTTTGGTGGTTTTCCATCAGTCATCAAGTAAGAGTTATCTGTAATACAACAAGTCAATGTAATTGCTTGTTTTTAAAAAAGTGACAAACATTTGAGTCGACGAGAAAATTTTTTTACAAAGATAAGAGAGAGATAGAGAAAAAGAGAGAGAAAAGAAAGCTGTAAAACAGGGATCAGATGTATACACAGAGATATACAAAGTTATGTACAGGTGCTTGGAGTGCTGAGATGACGCTGATCGCAACGACATCTGAAGGGTGCTCGCAGCGACAAAAGTAAGTTCGCAGAACGTCCAGAAAGGTACAGGGTGAACCAATTTTTAGATTGTTTTTATTATAAAATAAGTTAACACATTGTGATTTAAGAGTCAATAAAAAAATGAAACCGACACTAGCGCCACCGTGTTAAAAATTGGTGTACCCTGTACAGGTGTCGCTAGGATCGATGGTATTGAATACGAAATTAGCGCCACCATAGCAGAAACGTCATGTGCAAAATTGTCAATTATCAGTTTTCAAGATAAAGTTAACAGCGTGATGATTTTTTGAGGGTAAAACAGCGAGAGCAACAGAAACACACCTGGAAGAGGCACTGAGGCAGAGCTGAAGACAGATTGATTGTCGAATTCGTCCATAGACCCTGATGTGCATCATTCAAAATCATTACAAAGCACTTTTACAGCAGTTCTCGCGTTTAACAAAGTTACTCGTCAAAGTTTTAACTACGTGAGCATTTTTTGCAAATGAGAATCGCTGTCTCAGACTAATCGCCGGTTATTAGAAGAGGATAGGGATACTTGCGCTATTTTACGATTACCAGCTACTTTGCGTTTACTTTTCAGTCTCAAATTTCAATTAGCTCTTTCCTAAAAGGACTTGCGGGACTGATTGTGTTAACTAACTTTGCCCTACACCTCGCTTCCGTCGAATAACAAGAAGTTGAAACTCTTCATACCTGCGGATCTTGAATAAATATCCCGTCCACCTGGAACTTGTAGGTACTCTCTGGTCGAGGGAGAATGTGTGAGAACTTTTTGCACCAATCCGGTGAGGTTTGCGATCTGCCGGGCCACATCTTCCACTTTGATCCTGCGAAAAATGTCAGAAGTTGAATCACCTTGAATCGTAAAATCGAAAATTTGATCTAAGATATACAAAATGACCGCAGCGAAAGCTATGAACATTTGAATAGAAAGTAGTTAGGCACAGATACTCAAAACGAACAATTGTGCAATTTTTTAATTCTATGTTGTCATGTAACATTTCATCCAGCGCCATCTTCTACGTTTGGAAGATCTGGTAGATGGCGCTGCCGTAAAATTAATTATGTAGACAAACTAAAGGTGCAAAATTGTAAGAACTTAAAAAAAATTGCATAATTTTGGTTTCGCATGTCAAACAGGCAGACTTTCTAAGGTTTCGTTTGCTATCACACCTAAACAACTCTAAACCAGTTGATCAATTTTGTATTGATCTTGAGTTTCTTGTTTTTTTAAGTCTAAAAAGTAGTACTGAAAACACAATATCCACGTGCATGAAATGTTTCTAGACATTTCGAATCTAGAACATCCAAAAGCTCGTAAAAAAAGATTATTGTCAGATCGGAAAGATCTTTTGTTGAGCAAGAGGGCGCTATTTTTCAAGAAAATTTGTAAGTGAAAGAGCGAAGAATGTGCCGTGGCTGTGTGACACTTCAAAAATGTGACAAACACAAAAGGTTGGTTGACATAAAACGTCGACAGGCGCATGGCAAAAAAAGAGAAAAAAAAAGGCCAAAAATTGAGAAAAAAATGCCCCCCTGGCAAGTTTCGCCATCTGCTTTTTTGTCAGAGTGCGCCATCTAGGTTGGTAGATGGCGCCACCAAGGTTATCAGATGGCGTTGAGGGACATTTTTTGGATGTATAAATGTAGTATAATGAGATTGATAAGGTACCGAGTGACGTCGCAGGGCTGTCCAGGGGGATGTGGAGGAACTCCTGACGGAAAGGGGGAACGTGGGGGACCCGGTGGGGGACGCCCTGATGGTTTCACACCGTAAAGACTGTATGATTCCTCCATTAGCTCCGTGTCACTGCTCCACCCGCAACAATACACTCGTGTTTTTTTATTTACATCCGTGCATTTTTTATGTTATGTACACATAATCAACTTCGCAACATTGCATGTACCAAACGTCAAAATTTGTTCAACATTTGCTTCAAAATTTGTTACCAACCGTGTAAAGTTTGCACAAAGTCTTAACACCTTTCCATGAGAACGATTTTCAATTGAATTATTTATTACGGGACAAAACAGAAATTGACAACGTTTCATGGATCATTTGAACGTGACTTTATTACAGCAATTATACCGTGCACTTTACGTCGTGCGAACGCTTGGTAACAATGTTAAAGATGTAACAGACTTTACACTTTATGAGAAATTGATTTCATGTTTCATTTTTGAAATACAAATTAACATTAATCTCTTGCCAATTAATCTTCCAGTAATTGGTCATGATTTTGCATATCAAACGCCGTAAAATATCGTCTCAAATGAAAGGCCTTAAAACATGTGAGTCATGTGGCTTTTCAAACGTCCAAGCTATCGTACTCGTAACTTTTTTTATTTCCCTTCCCTTTAGTTCGAAATGCAATTGCGACAAATTTTGTCTCCAAAATTGAAAAATTAAAAATTTAATATCAAGGTTCGAGTCGAGTCGTTCGAGTCGACAGAGGACTTAGACAATTTACAAGTTTTCTATAGGTAATCTAAAAAATCTAAGGAATGTGACAATGTGCCGTGGCTAAGACTTTAAAAGGTGGAAAAGGATCGTTTTAGCTCGCTCTATTACTGTACAAGATAAGTTCCCGTTCATAAATTGTTATCATTTAGTTGGAACGGCGGAGTAAATTGTGAATTTTAGTGGCGAACAAATAAGGCAGGCAAATTACCTAGCTTCCTCATCAATTACAGGCGTGACTGTGCCGGAATACTGCGAATAGTAGGGATCTTCGTAGCTGCTGCCCGTGCTGTAAAGTCCGGATGGGTACCTTCCAGTTCCTGCACCAACTCCTCCGCCGCGCTCTGGACTGCTCATGTAGCCACTTTCACCGTGCAGTCGATCTAGGAAATAATTACAGCATTAATTATTTGATCGATTACTCAGCATACCCGTACATCCATGTTTCAAAACATTGTTACCGAGGTCTGAAGTTAAGCTGAATCAAAATCAGGTTTTTTTACCTTTTGATAACAATCAGATGAAACTACAATTCAATAGAAAAGAAATATAACAAATGGATCTATTTCATAACATCATGTCATTAAAATATATCATTAACTACAAATCAATGACAATTTTCATTATAATAAAAAAGAGAGCATGTAATTAAAATCGATCAATTAAAAAGAGACGATTGATCAAGTAGTTAATACCGCAGCACGGAATTTTTTATGACCGATTTAAATTGCAGATCATAATGGCGTTTTATCGCGATGCCAAGTTTCGTGCATCGTGATAATGAAAGTTTGTTACGTAAATCCAAACTGAATCCATTGGGTGATAAATTGCTGATGGTAGGAAAACCGAATCCGGTTTCATGTGCTTTTATTGCCACGCACCAGGTCATGAGTCAAACAAGCCCGAGGTTCGGACGAAATTCAAATCACTCAATAACTTTTGGTAATGTATAGGTACTTTAGGCAATGTTGTGACAGCATTGCCTGACTATCATTTAGTTCAAATTTAACTGTTGTATACTAGTATGTGAAAAAACTAAAAATATAAATTAGTGCAAGAACACCTTGACCAATGATAGTTTGGAAACTATTTGTCTGAGACTTAATTCCGTCTTGTCAACATTTTCTAATAACAATAGTCTTTTTTTTGTCGCATTAAACTGCGAGCGTACAAAATATTCTGCTATTGTGCCTTCCGGAAAACCAATTTTGTATAAATGATCGTCTTTGATATCTACGATAACACCTAACAAATTTCTGAGGTCCGTTCTACTCCGATCGACTTTCGGTATCGGTACCATTACAGAATCACCGACAGAAACCATAGGATGTTTATCGTCCGACAATTTTTTCATTTTTTTCGCCTACCGTTCTAGACCTTCGCGCGTAAACTTCGTCAAATGGTCTTGATACGTCATAATGAAGCGATATTCGTTATACGGTTGCGATTGCATGTCTATTAAGTCAACTTGACCCCGAGAATTGAATTCTTTGCTTAAAATGGGTTTTGATACGAATCCTCTCGTTTGCAAATTCTGCTTTTCCTTGCAAGTTTTGCAAAATGAAAGAAATGTCATAACTATTTCTCTTGAAATATTGCAATAATTTTTTTTGATGGCATGTAACATTCTGTCTCGACCGCCGTGCCCCGTTGATTCATGAATGTCGAATAGCACTTCAAATAAATCCTGTGTCGTCACATAATAAAAAACACTGTCGTCTTTTCGAAGCGGTTTGATCAGTTTTATAACATCACCAATGGCCTGCACATCGTATCGTTTCAACTTTCGATAATCCGCCGTCGATTTCTTTGATCTTGATTTAATCACTTCAATTTCTTTTAAAATGTCTTGGTAATGCACTGGTGTTAACATGAATGAATTTTCACTTTTATTAGACATAATACTTTCAATTTTACTATCGAATGTAACGCGGAACAATTCTTTTTCGTTTGAAGCAGCCATCATCACAGTTAAATTTGAACTAAATAATAGTCAGGCAATGTTGTCACAACATTGCCTAAAGTACCTCGGGCAAAGTTGTTACATTTCGTTAGATTGACGAGCTCGGACGGATGGGCAAAACTTCTTACTTTCAGTTTTATTTATTCAAATTTTTATTTTGTTCTTTCGTTAATCAGAGTTTCAAAAGTTGATTAAATCGTTGGATAAGGAGTGGTTATTAAAGAATCGAATTGCAAGAGATGCAGCTCGAGTAAATCTACTCAACAGTTCAAATCATGCTATTTTTCATATCATAAGCGATAAAACTTTTTTTTTTTTTTTTTTCAAACAAAAAGTGAACCAACGAGTCCAGAGAAGATTAGTGAATTGTCAGATTTTCAAACAAAGTAAACATAAATTTAAAATAGCTTTTTATTAAAAAAAAATTAACAATTTCAATTTAAAATTCAAACATTTGTCCAGCAATTGCAGACAAACATTAAGCCAAGAAAAGTTTCAAAATTTGTTTCGAAAGCTTCATCATTAAAAAAAATATTGATTGAAGCATAAATTGTTCTATTACAAAAAAAACCAAATTACACTGAATTATTATAAGCGAAGTTATAAGTTAGCAGATTTCAAGTCGTGGCATTCCTCACAGATGACGTGCTGTTTTTTTACAAAATTTTACTGACCTGGTATACTATACAGTGACACAGAGCTGTCTCTAGAGAATCGCGCCGTGCCCCCGAGATTGTCAAGGGGGGAGCAACTCTTGTTGCTCTGGTAATTGCGAAGCGGCTTGACCGGTGCTACACCTCCTATCCAACCATTTATATCAACAAAATTCTACTTTGGCAATTTTTTCATTATTAGCATAAAAAATAAAACATTCAAATCAAAATGAGAAACAAAAAATTGAATAAATAAAAATATATATCAAAAAGATCAAATTATCTTTTCACTGCATTGGTATGCTTCTTTTAATATAGAATATTATTTATTTACTTATATTGCTTCCTTTAATGAAAATGTATTCATTAATAAAACAACAGCGTTTAATAGTTCCATAAACTTTTCTTATTAAACATCTGTATGAATTGCGAGTTTTAATTTTGCACAGGATTCATTTGCTATTCAAATAATTCTTTTGCCTTAAGCTTCTAGACGATTCAGGTGTATTTTCACCACGCTTGAATTCAGTGAAGAATAGACTAAATAAAATTAAACTGTGCGAAAAGGTGAAAGAGAGCGCGAGCACTCGTCCGATTTATATGAAAAAAAGAAGAAAGCAAAGAAAGGGTAAATTTGAAGCAACGAGTGCTGTGTGCGGACGTTGTTGATCTTTTTATCCTGCAGGAGGGCATGGAATTAAATATTTATATGAAAATCTTCATACGATGCAAATTCAACATACAGTTGCAATACAATTTCATGGCCGGCGAATCTCACGCGAATTACACTTGCAGAATTGTGTGTGTTACTTGTATTTAATTTACAGCGTCCCTGTAAGACCGTTTATGGTAATATGATAATTATGATGCAATTCAATTGAAATTAGTACCGTTTGATAGTCATAACTATGAATTGAAACATGAAAAATTAATCTCTTTTTTTTTGTTTGTAGTATGAATTTTTTCACTTTATTTATTTTAACAAATGGAACTAATGGAGAAATAAAAAAGTGTAACAAAAAATTTATTTGCTAAAAAAATTATACAAAATAACTTAGATGAATTTTTATCAGGAGTATAATTGGACCGTTTCAATCACATTGGTAAACATGAAAGAAGTTGCCTATAGAGATTAATTAAATGTGTGTTTTTTTTTTCATTTTTATAATTCAAACCAATAGATGAAAATGTATACCTGGAGTGGTTAAATTTTTAGGCTGCGGAGTTGTTGAATTTGGACCACCAACTATCGAGGTAGCCGGACTGTAAGCTCGCAAAAGAGGTCCACTTCGAGGTAACGTGCTGCTCGCCATGTAATAACTGTTGGTCGTCGCGTTTTTTGTGTTCTGAAAGAAAAAAATCGTCTTACTTTATTTTTATTTATTTATTTTTCTTATCGAAATTTCATTCTTTGATTGAAATTGAAAGCAAGGGACAGATAAAGTTATCCAAGTTGGCACAGTGAAGTCCCATTTTTAAATACTTTTATTTTATTCAATGTCATGACAAGCAAAAATGCAGCGTTGCCCAATGGATCAATTAACCGCGTCTGAAAATTCGCTTGCGTTTTTACAACACGCACAAAACCCACATCTCTCCGAATTGACATATTCATTCATGCGGACTTTCTATTTTCGATTTTTCAGTCGTCTTTAATCTCGCTTTCTCATGCATTTCGAGCTCGCTTTTTCGGCTGCAGTTTTGCAATCTTATTTTCATCTCGATCTTTATTGACTTCGCACGACTTTGAACTGCGTCGGAATTTCATGAATATCTTTACTTTATATCTTTACACTCGAATCGAAATCAGATTGGATTTTAAAATGTTTCAATCAAGGTGAAACGTTTTTGCAATTTTTAACATACATTAATTTCTTGGATGATACGTACTAATATATCGATAAAAGTCGAAAAATATCAATGAAAATTGATTAATATCGATAAATATCTATAAAAATCGATTCATCTCGAAATATGATTTAAACACAAGTTTGGACCAGGATCGATAAATTTTCACTGACCTCGCACGTACGATGCAACACGGTAATATGAATTAATATTACATAACCTAGATAATATCGAATTTACGTACAATTAAACCTATGAATTGATCAGCAGGTATACCTCCGGGGTATTCGCAATTTGCAGCTCCGGGCTTCGAACAATCTGCTAATATCCGATTACGGCATTTTTGTGTATCCGAAAATGTTGAGCTGGTTTAGACATTTTTGATTCGCAGAAATAAAAGCGTTTGTTTTTCTGTCGATTTTCGATTGATCACCGACTAGAGAGAACAATAGGCATAATTTGATGCAAGAGCTCGATTAAAATGATCGCGGTGCTTTCTCTCTGGTCCGTTTAATCGCTATGAAATTGATGTTCTCGTAATTGTTTCATTGAAAATCATCATTTTTTAAATTAAATTGACAAAAACATAAAAATCAAAAAAAAATCAAAAATCAAAAATAGAAATAAAAACCATAAATAAAAAAAAAAAAGCACGTTTAAATTCAATTAAAACATTCTTTTGTAAAACTCCCAAGACGAAGGTTTTATTTATTCAAATTATTATTATTATGACATTGCCACTCGAATATGCGTAAGAAAGAATAGGTGTCACTGTGACAATAGCAAAAAACTGCTATGGAATGAAGTGTAAGTCATACAAACTTTCATAAACAGTGACGCAATTCTGGGTTAATGTCGGAAGTGTAATAAAAATTTCTTTTTCAAAACGTATTTGAAAAAAAAAAAAAATACTAAGAAATGTTCATGGAAAAATGGAGAAAGGTGAGAAGAAAGGGTGGAGCTGCATGTGTCAGTGAAAGCTTGTTGAACAGGTGTAGTGAAATTCGTTTAAATCGTTTAAATAAAAAGGGTTGCTCAAATCGACACATCGGTTACACAATTTTTTGTTTTCAATAAACCGTTTTACAATTCGGAAATGATCTTAAGATGAAGTCAAACAAATCCTTGTAACATAAAAAAAAAGAAAAAGAAAAATGAAATAGAAATTAACACACTGGAACGAGAAAAATGAAAAAAAAATTAACAAACAAATTAAATACAAATTAAAAAATGAAATCGACATTTAAAAAATAGAATGAAAAAGCGGGCGTGTAATAAAAGTACGTCTTGCGAGAACGAAAATTGTAGTCTGGTGGCCACCAGTTGTTCAATGACGAAATGGAAAATCAATTAGGGATGATTGATTAATCGGGCGAAAATTGAAAACGCAACGGCACGAATGGGATCAATCAGAATTAAAGTTTTGGGAAAGGACACAAAACGGAGCAGCGTGTGACACAACGGTACCGATTAGAGTGTCAAAATGTCTTTCTGGTGGACAAGCACCGAGGCTATCTATGTCCCTCTCTCTCAGTTGAACCAACACCGTTCGGCAACCGGTGGAGGCTCGCTTTTACGGCCACGAGCCGGGTTTGCTTTTAAGTTTAAACCGAGTCGCCAAACGATCGCGTTTATAGTCATTCAACACTCTTTGCACGCTCACAAAAGTTCCGCACCGACGCCTCTTCTTGCAATATGATTTTCCCGCCAAGTGACATCTAGCGGACTGTTGCCATGGTGTCATCATGGTTCATGTGGGGAATCCTCTTCCTGGGGGTGGAGGCTAATTTTAATCACGAATTCGAACTCTCTTATCGGCCCAATCACCTTGCTCGCGAAGAGAAGATCAAAGCACCTATGCACAAAGTTGTGATGACACAAAAAGGATATATTCAGGTGACTAATTTGTCAATTTTTATACAACTTTAACTTTTCAACTTTTAATAAATTAACTTTTATTGATCGATTTGAAATTCCGTTTATAAGTTTTTAAGATGGACACTCGCAGTGCCGGAGATCAAACAATTCACATTCTGCCTGTGGATGAAGTCCGACAACCTCACACACGCCCATTCATTATTTTCTTATTCGAGTGAGTTCTCTGCGAGATAGCATAATCGGTAATAAATCGGCGCAGTTGAATAACAGTCGGCTTGCCTTATACATGCGACGGTTTAACCTAGACACTAAGATCCCATTGCATATATGAGCGTATACGCGCGACAAAACGTACAACTAACACCTGCCAACATTATATACTTTCTCGGCTTTCACTCTCTTCCGTTTAAATAACCAGACAAGAAATGACTCTTATTTATTTATCTTTATCTCTTATAATTGCCAATAAAAAAATTTGTCTTCTCACATACGGTGTAAAAAAAGTCAACATCATTTTGTTCACTTATTTTTAAATTTTTACAGTTATTTTACATTTTTTTATGTACTCGACAAATAAACGTAAATAGAACAATAAAAGCAGAAAAAAACTAAAAATTCGCTTTATTTGTGTGAAAATTGATAGTAAAAAAGTTGAACTGAGTCATAAAGAAAAAAAAGAGGTCAATGAATGGACTTGAGATCATGAAATGCAAATAATTCTGAATCTCTGAATCAACTGTTCAACACTATTGTAATCTGCCCGCGATTGTGTTCGATTTGTTTTGTATATGTTTATTACCCCATAAGGGCGCTTTTCACATGACTGGCGGATAATTTTCAGGCCGCGGAATAATCGGGCCGATTATTAAAACAACCCGACGATTAAAAAAAATCTTTAAGGTTGATAGATGTCGTTTACTTGTTTTTTAATTTGCAATTGAGTTTTATATTTTTTTCATAAAAATAAATGTTGACATTTTTTTCCTATGAAATTGTGAATAATCCGCTTTACAGTAACATGATATAACGCAAATTTAAGTTACGGCAATAAAATAAAAGTTATTCCTCATAATAATAATAATAATTAACGAAGGGGCATAAAGATGGTAAACCTGTGTTGTTTGCCAGAATTTAACATTGACGTAATTATACAAATGAGTCATTATTTCCATTCAACTTTCTATAATTGAATACTTAATGATAGGAAAATTAAATGATCCTAATTTATAAGTGGCGCTTAAACAGGTATAAAATCACTAATGACATCGGGTATAAGCAAATTGTCTAGAGCATAACATTTGTTAGGGGACATTCATGATTATCAATTCCTTTTCACTTCAACTTTTTTCTAACATTGTTTCTTATTATAAACAAAGTCCAAAACAAAACTTAAACTTAAAGACAAGCATCATCTATGGAAAGACTAGGAAAGGTGCAATCAGACAAAAATTTCAAAGTAAATTGTTTAGCTAAAAAAGTAGCTGGTTATGTCGTAAGAAAATAGCTAGAATTGTTTTTGGAAACAGAAATGTCTGAACATACCATTGTGAAAGAAGAGATAGACTTTTTTGTTATATCCCCCTTTAGAAAAATGGTTTGAGGTTGAAATTTGTTCCACAGGGAATGAGAGCGAACGTCTAATTCGGTCGTGGATTTCGCCACTGGGGCGCAGCGTTCACTTGGAAATCGCCGGTGCGAGCATATTCACCCTTCGGACGTACATCGCAGAAAATCAGTGGCACCACATATGTCAAAGCTGGGATAACGCTGAAGGACGCTATGCCATGTGGATCGATGGACGGATTGTTATACAAGGTCTTGCGCCGCAGGTACGTTTTTATTCCCTCTCGCTTTTTTTTTATTCAAACCGAGAATGAGGCGACAAAATAGGCTCTGTCGCGCGCCGTCGCCGCTGATCCACTGTCCTACTTTTCGTCTTCTATCACCCTGTCAGTTTTATCAGAAAATCCACCAGGTTGGATCTCACTGCTCTAGTCAATGATCTTTGTACCCGATGCCTTTTTAAAAGTTTATTCAAACGTTCTCGTCATTCCTTTGCGTTACTTCCATTTATACAATGTTAATAAACCAAGAAGAATGTAATAAAGAGGTTCTTTACAAACGAAACGAAAACTTTCAATTGATATTTTTGTTGTCTATTGATGTTTACAAACAAATTTTTTTTCCATGTTTTGTTTTTTGTCTACTGATTATCTTGTTTTTATAAAATAATATACTATAATAATATATAAATATAATCAGGGTTGTTTTCCTGTTTTTTTTTCCGGAACAAAAAATTCCCTGCTTTTTCCTGGTATTCCAGGTTTTACAGGTGCGCAACAACCCTGTATAATTTAATATAATATAGATAATATTTGTATAGCTACACAAATATTTTTGTGTATTGTTGTGAGTATAAACATAAACAAACAAAACTGCTTGTTATGTTCCCATTGACAACGTTTGTAAACAAAGAACGTATAATATTCAAAACAGTTGACAAAAAAAGTTTCTTCTGATGTTTCTGTTATTGTTCATTGATGTTTACAAAGAATAGCAAGCAAAATTGCTCATTTTGTATACATCCGAGATAAATCGAGGGTAGACATATTAAAGAGCGGGATTCGATAATTACCATGCGCCGCTTTCATCCGTTTTCGAGTTTCATTAATGTCATAGAGAATTCAATTACGCTCTGCGTTACACTATTCAAATGAAGCATTGTGTGCGTGGCTCGAGACCTTATCCCCGGTGTTCTTTCTATCTATTCGTAAACAAAGGATACATTGTAGGGACAGACTCTGAAACCTTATTCATAATTTAAACACTTTTTCTGTTTTCCTCTCTTTTTACCAAACCACTCCGGACTGTTTCGTCTGTTGCCACCAGGAATAGTTGAAAACAATGTAATACAAAAATGTCCCGTTATGACAGCACGACAAAGGGAAACATGATGACGTTAAAATTTTTGCAGATGCAAGGTTACGTGATACCAAGAAACGGTGACATCGTCGTGGGACAGGAATACACGGACTTCGACAAAGGCCTCGAGGACGGGATCGAAGGTGCGGTTTTGGGTTTCAACCTACTCCTGGCCTCGGCATTCGACGCACCGCCTAACCGCAAGGCCGATTCGCACCCGCCTTTTCCACCCGATCGGGAAAACTTGGGATTTGGCGCGAAACTGGAACCACCGCCAATTAGGCAGGGCAACAACGTGCGCAGAAGGGCTGCGCGACAGGCCTCGAAGAGGAGCGATAAACCGTTGGGGCTGCAACTGGTCGAGACTGGTTACAACCAGTGTGAAATCGGCAGGGGAAGCCCCTACATCGGGGGAACGAAAATGCTCATTTCCTGGTCCAGAACGCCGGTTCGCGTGTTCGGTGGCGCTATCTTGAAAAATGTCGAGAACGATTGTGGGATTTTCACAGCGATTTGAAAATGTTTGAAGAAAATAAAACTACCAGACTAAAATTCAAAGTTTAAGGTTAACGAATAAAAAAAAATAAAGAAGAAAAAAAAACAAACTGAAGAAATGTTTTTGCAAAAAATGAAAAATGTCTTTTAGAAAGAAATATTTTTTTAATATTTCAAACATTTTTTGAGAGTGATTGATGAAGTCCAAGTGAAAGTTTGCATTTTAAAAATGACTTATTTTGATACCGTATATTCAGAATCGATTAAATGATATTAATATTAGTCGGTACTGTAGAAATCTGCGATGCCATTTAATAATGTACTTTTAAATGCCAATTCGAAGAACCAACTAGATATTTATTGTAAGTTCCTTTTGGCATGTACTCTTCCTACATTGTATCCAGAGATTATATTTTTTACATAACTTATCTTTTGCGTACTGAAACTAATAAAATTAAATGAAACTACAAGCATCTGTCTTTGTTACTCTACTTTCTATTTTGTTTTTTTTTTATTTTGTAAAATGTATTCTTCCAGTATTCTTTAAACTGGAAGTTTAAACATCGTTAGTTTTCAACAAGTTTCTTTTTTGTAACTTTAAGAACAATTTTTTTTTCAAAAACATTTTAAAAAATGCTATCTTTTAAAAAAAAAAAAACTTGTTGAGTGATGCTAGAGGGTAACCTACTTTGACTTGTCACCTGGGGTGGTGCAAGACAATCAATCAAAGAAACCGTCCCCTCAATTATGATAGTCAAATGTTAATCTTAATCGACATGAGAAATTACAACCAAATAGCACTCACATCTCAGAAGAAATGTGAACGAAAACGCGATTTTTCCTGGTTACAAAAAAAACTGCATGTGAAATCCGATATGATATTTATCTAAAATCATTTTTGGGTGATTGTAAATTATGATCTTATGCAATTGCCCTTTTAGATGATGGCGATTGAACTGAGTTAACAAAAATATTTTGTCTGAAGTATTTTAACTAATTTCAACTCGATCAAATGTTTAAGATAAAAGCATTGTTGAAAAGCGAAAACAGTCATGTTGAGCGCGATTTGAATCAAATGAAATGTGAAATGATGCGAGGATGAATGAAGTGTTGGTAATTGTGTGTTATCTCGGACTAAAACGGAAGCGGCAAAGAAGGAAAGACAAAGAGCTGACAAACCGAGAGAGCGCGATTTCGCAAGCCCGCAATTTCCCTGTAACGCGTGGGGCGCACCGTTCGCATTCTTTTATATAATGCGTTACCCGTGCTCTCCACCGTTTCATCACTACGTTTCAAAAACCGAACAAACGCACCGAGGGAATCGATTGGGAAAGTTTTTTTTATCACTTCCCAATCTGTAACATTGAATTCTCTCTTCTTTTTTCTTGTTCCCTTTTTTTCGAGAGTTTAAACACAGATCATTGTTTGCTCTTTAAGAAAAAGTTTTCAAGCAAACTCTTTTTTTTTCATTTCATTTCTGTTTATTTTTTTACTTTTTCTATTAATCTTTATTAAATTAATATCAAATTTTGTTTCCCAGAACAAAAAATTTTATCTTTTTTTCAAATAACAAGTTTTTAAATTCGACTCAAAATTTCATTTAGAAAAATGTCGTTTATAAAAATTTTGTTTATTATATGTTATTATTTTTAACGGTAAATTTCAATTCGAAGAAAAAAACAGGAGGAAACATTGTTCGTTAAAAGTTACATAAAATTATTTATGAGAAGAACTGAAATCAGAAAGTAGAACAAAAAAGGTGCAACGAGTATGATGAATTTGATTTTGGCTCCATAGACATGTGATTAATAAAAAAATAATTTACGACTTTTCCGCAACCGAGATCGTATCGGGCGATTGTGTTTGGGAAAACGTTTTCCACAGCTTCTATGGGCCATTAAGATTTGAGATCGGCAATTGTGTTATATGATAGGGGATATTTGTCAATATTTTTATTTGTATTCAATTACTTTTACTCGAATGGAGGAGGGGGGGATGGGATTTTAGTTTCTATGAAATTTTAATTTCCTTTTTCATCACAAAAAATTGTAAAAAAGAATATTAATAACAACATTACAAATAGTAATAAAAATATTAAAATAAAAACAATAGGTTGCATCGTCAGATCTAAATGTGATAAAATTATGAACAATCTCTGAAACGTAAAAAAAAGGTGAATTGTAGTTGAATGGAAGATAATCCGGGCTTAGAATCTTGTCTGAGATTTCGTGCGCTTGGCAAATTAGTTATTTGGGAGCGCAGAGTTGTAATCTCACACGGGGATCTAATTGATACAAGTGCAGACTGAGAGAACAGAGGAGTTCAGGGCTGATAAATTCGGCATTCCTGTTACTCAGAGTGGACCTTCACTTGGAATAATAGAAACGCCGAATTTATCCGTCGGAATTCCCTGAACTCCGATGTTTCTCTCAGTGCACGTTAAGAAAAAGCCTTTTACACGGACACTAAGTGTGCAGTTTGGAAGGAGTTGTTGTCCCACCGCGATTCAAAATCAAGTGTACAGTCGAGTCACCTGGAACGTTCAGTTACCTTTCTGTTCCAAGAGCGTAAGCATCTCTCTTCTCCAACGCACATCCCTTTGCACTCTCACGCTTTCGAGATCGTTCTCGTGTAAGAAAAACTTTCTGTAAATCATAAACAACCTTTTTTTATTGATTCCCATTTTCATCCATCCCGAATCCTCAACTTCATCTCTCAATTTTATTATTCAACTTATTTTTATGTTATTTTAAATTTTTAATCAATTTTTTTATCAAGTTTTATTTTTTAAATCATTTTCCTTCAATTTATTTATTTTGACACGTGAAAATTGAAAAGTGCTGCGAGGTGTAAAGTTTGAATTAATTTTAAAATATATTTAACAATTTTTATATATTAATCATTTTTTGTGTAAAAAAATTAAAAAAAAGACGAAACAAAAAGTGCTGCCAAGTGTTTAGTGTCAGAAGTGAAAAGTGATTTGTCGATGTTTATCGGACAATCAAGATTTCATATCAGGAATTCTGTTTAGCATTGTTCTTGGTCAATTGTGCACCGGATCAGGAAATTGGCCAGTTCTATTATTCGGGATCCTTTTTTTTTCTTTTTTCGAAACTTGATCAACGGTATATATCATTTGAATATACAATTTGTAAAAAATAAAAATTCATTACTTTCATATCTAGATTTCTTGAAATCATAAAACGTTTTAATGACTTGTAGCATGCAAAGTATTATAATTCATGTAATTCAAAAGATGAAATGATTCGTTCATCGAAATGAATATTTTAACTGACAAATTTAAATTTGTGAAATGTAAATTACCCAACAGACACATAAATTAAACCGATTGAAATGAACCGAATTATTCGAATTTGAAACAGTTAAAACAAAACAAAGAGGCAAAATTTTGCTGCAACAACAAAAGTGCAAATTAGTTTGTAACTATCGTACATAAATCATCTTAAATGAGAGAATATTTAATTATGTTATAGTCATTCGTTTTTTTAAATTTGATTCATGTTTTATTGAACAAATAAATGAGTAAAAGTGAATAGTTACATTTTGAAATTTTTTGTTATAAAAATTGTTGTTGCTGGACAAAAAAATATTGCTCAAGTAAAATCATAAGATGTAAATAAAATGGTTAAAAAAAGAGAAGAAAAAAGGGACACGGAAAAGCGCGCGGGTTTAATGATTGAATTAAGTGTGTTCGACACGCCGCGGCCTGATTGCCGCACGGCATCTCGAGGCGGTGAAGTTGCGCGAATCGACAAAAAGGAATCTTGTTTTGCGGACTGATTGCGCCGCGTCGCGCGATAAAGAAAGACAGCTGCCGTCTGATGCAACCGATGCCCCATAACCGATCGATCGAAATTCGCACATCCAACGCGCGATTTCGCAGTCGCATAAACTATTCTAACTATTCGTTCGAGTTTCCTGCGTTTTTCCTACGGTCATTAACGATCCCCGTTTAAACTCGTTTAATTTATGGAAAATGCTGTTTTTTTTACTTTTTGAATTTCCCGCCTTTCTAAAAACAATGACACAGTTTGTTTTATAGCGACATACCGGTTTGTTTAAAAAATTACACATTAAAATATTGAAAATTCAAATTAGTTTTGTTTGTTTATAAATTGAAAGCAAATAATTTGTTCATGTTGACAGTTTTTGTTAATTTTGTATACATTTTATTATATTATAATATATTATATTATATTATAATAGATTATATTATATTATAAAATATTATATTGCATTATATTATATTTTGAAAACAAAATTTCTGTTTTGTTTATATTTATTTACATTTGCAAAACAAGGAATTTGTGGTTTGTTTACATTTCTAATTTCTGCCTGGTTTGATTTGTTTTTAATTTATTTATTTATATTTGTTTCTTTTCATTTCCACAATGGAAATTTGTTGTTTTGTTTACTTTGTTTTTTATATTTTTTAAAAATATTTCAAACGATCAACTTCATGTCGTGTTTACAGTGGCTTGTTATTCGCATATTTTTATTTCCTTCTTTTCGTCTTTGTTTGTTTATTTTTGTCAAATGAGTGAATTCCTGATTCATTTACTCTGATTTTTTTATTGTTTTGGTTTCTTTACATTCTTAAACCAGCTGCTTTTTCTTTTGTTTCCATTTTTATTTTCTCTTCAGAGTTTGATTTCCGTAAACATTTTACTATCGTTTTTGTTTGTTTACTTTAAGTCTGGACAAAAGCATCAGAATCACGATCATGTAATGATTGTCTCGTAATTACAAGTTGTCTCGAGCCAATGGCATTTGGCACAAACTGGAACAGAAGATTTGACTGTTTTTATCTTGTCGCAAGACAGTGAATGGCATTCCACCGATCATTCGCCTATTTAACATTCCCATGCCTTGGTACCAAGTGTTTCCTGAAACGGTCGCCTTAATTGAAGCGCGCGCTTTTTTTTTGTCCCTGACTGTCTTTACCGATATTGTGTAAACAAACGCTCGCCAACTTCGATTTAGCCCGCATTTTCATACATTTATTCATGAAAGCCACTTCTTTTCCGATTTATCAGCCGGTTTTATAAACTTATACTTCCCTGCAGTAGAAAATTTCAAGCTTCTGATGCGAAAACTAATGACTCTATCAAACTACAACTTACAAAAACTCCTTTTGACAATCTAAACGAACTTGAAGTGTTTCGCTTAAGCCATTTTTCATAATACAACAAAAACTAACAAAATAAAACGGCAACAGTTTTAAATCAAAATTTAATTTTGCAATCGAAGAGTTATTTTTTTTCTTGCAATTAAAAGTGGCTGGAATTGAAAACTAACGACGTTTCCCATGAAATTGAATTTTTCATTTTCTCTACCTAACGCGTTGAGTTGGAGTAATTGCAATTATATTTGCTTTTAATGAATGTAAATCTTTTTATATGTTACACTTTAATCAAAATTTAAAACAAAAAAAAAACGAAATTAATTAGAGAAAATGAATTTGGTTGATATAAAAGTCGAGTTTTTTTCCGTGTATTCACTAATCATATATAAAGTGAAAGCCAACAATGGACTACAAGGTTTATTAACAGACGACGGTTTCAAATTAACGCGCTCGACTGAATTGCCCACACGATTTTTATTTTAAAAAATATGCTTTCAATCATTATTAACGACTGTCTCGAACTAACGATCGCAATTCTCCCACCAATCGCCTATTTTGACAAATGAGTATGAGAAACAAGATTGCATACTAAAATATAAACAAATAAACAAAACAAACCAGAAAACCATTCCTTTTATACCATTCAATTACAAATTAAAATCTGTCGCCAAAAATTGTTACTTTTGTTTTCCAAAAATCTTTCCTTCATCATAATTTGTATTTATAAAACGTCAGAAAGCAAAAATAATTTGGTTCCAGGAAAAAAAGGATCATCTATTGTGTTCTTCCAGATATAAACGATGCGGGAAAAAGTATTGTTTTTGTTTACGTGCGCTTTTATCTCGCAAACAATCGCGATCCAGCAGTCCTGGAGTCCGATAGTGCCAGTGCAGATAAGTTCTGTTGTGCATCATGATAGCGTGCCTTATGGAAGCGTCACAACCAACGAGGAAGAGGAGGACTCGAATTATTCGTCCTCGCATCTTTTGTCGCCGGAGCACCGCGACCAGTGTGCCCTCTACAAAGTTGGCATGAACCAACAACTTTATTTCGAGGTAAACAACCTTATTTGTAGGTAAACAATTACAATGTAACAAGACAATGGGCGTCATCAAAACAGAAACAATTTTACGTTTTCGTTCTTAGCGCAATTCAAATTTCGCTCCAGACAAAAAGCACGTAAAAAAAAGAACGTAAAAGATCGAGTGAAATAGTCGGATATACACAACAGCATCAAAAATAAACAATCGTTTTGTTTCGAAAATCAAATTTCGCACGCGACGAAAAGCGCGGTCAAGTTTATGGTATTCAAAAATGCGACTTTTGAAATTGAAAGCAGTACAATGATACGAACGTGAACGGCCGAACAAAATGGCCGGATGTAAACAAATTGAAAGAACATCTATTGTAGGTCGTGTCAATAAGGATTGAAATGCGACTGGTTGTTATCTGTCGCAAAACTTGATTTTGTTACATCAGAATGGGGAATTCGTAATAACCAGTTTGAATTGTACCGCAGAAGTCAGTGATAACATTGCGGATGAATTATTCATTCGCCGGATAATTAACTCGTATATTTGCAACGCTTTCGCATGCTGACGCGGGACCAATTTTTTTTTCTTATACAGTCTTTTTGTTTTCATTTTGTTTCTATTAATATAATACACAAATTTAACCGGTTGCGGTTCTTTTTCACGATATAATTTGTTAAGTAACATTGCACTTCAACCATGACTTTACTTTTCGAAATAAAAATAAATGCCAATTTTATCAGCCGGCATAATGGTGTCATAAAAAAAATATCATTTTCCCAACATTATTGGACGATTTATTGACATTCTCATACAAGAAAACATTCTGATTTGAATGTGAAAATTGATGCATTCACTTGTGAATAATAAATAATTGGTTTATGACAAATTGTTGATTCAATGTGTCACTTTCGTAGTATCCGATTTCACTGTGAAAATTATGCCAAGCTGATCTATAAATTAGATTGCAACTTTTTATGCTGCACACATTTTTGCTCCTTTTTCTTGAATTTTCACTTTTCAAATTTTTCTTTTACGTTTTTCAGTACATTCAGTACAAAACTGACATGCCCGATCTGAAGGAATTTACACTCTGCTTATGGAACAAATTTACAAACCATTCAAACGATCATCCCCTCTTTTCTTACGCAGGTAAGTGATGAATTATTCGTTTTTAGTTTTTTCCTTAATTTTTTCCATGCACTTATTATTCATTAATTATTTCTTGTTTAGTTAAAAAAAAACTTTTTATAACGTATTTTTTGTTTACAAACAAATCAATAAACTTTTCCAATTACTTTTTTCTCAACTTTTTCTATTGTAAGAGTAAGAGAGTAACCAAGAAGGTGTGAATTGGAAAACAACAAAAACTATAAATAAAATGTAACAAAGAAAGTTGAAGGTCACAATTGCGATTACGTTATAGTGAGGGGAAAAAATCGTTACCAAACAAATTGTATTAGGCAAGATCGGTTTTTCATATTTGCGGGCCGATTAACATTTTATCGAAAGACGTCCTTTCCGGTGAGGCACGCGCGGATTGCAATGCGCAAGTAGATAATTACGTGTATCACACGGATCGGCATTACAAAACCGCGCCACTCAGGGAATTTATGTGCCGATTATACATCTACTTTGGCACGATAATTAAGTAACCGCCGCTGCAATTCGAGTTACGGTTTCAATGCTCCGCCCTGACAGATCTTGACAATTTTCGCCCTGCTTGATCAAAACATCAAATCGTGATTCCTAATCGAAATCACATTTTATTGAGCAATTGGAAAAGAAAAAAAAATAGAAAAAAAAAGAAAAGCATGAAATTGTATCAAAAATAAATTGAATCGTTAACAAGCTATTTTTCTATAATATTTGCTCCTTCTCGAATTACCGATTACAGAAAATTGTAATTAGTCCGGTTATTAACTCAGCTAATTATTGCAATAACTTTCAAACGAGTGTTAATTTATTTGAGATACGAACTTTTTTTTACTTATTACAACTTTTGTTTTCCTTTGTTTTTTACTCGATTAAATTATTTTATATAAAGATGACTAAAACCGTCTAGTTTAATATTTTTCACTTTTTATACTAGGAAGCTCTTTTCTTTTACTACAATATGATTTAATTATAGTCTAAAAATTGAACTGTTTTCTTTAATTAACAACTACATTCTTTTTACTTTTTGTTATTCATATAACAAAAATGATAAAAAAATAAAGTAAAAAATTACAATATTTTTATTACAAAGTAACTTTTGTTATTTTAGTTGGGGATCAACCAAGAGGTCTTTTGTACTGGGTGGCAAACACACAAAGGAGTTCTTACTTCATGTTGAACGTGGACGGGCACAATTTGTACAGACTGAATTATCCTCTGCGATTAAACAAATGGTACCACTCGTGCACCAGTTGGAACGGGCGCACAGGCGAGTGGCAAATATGGGTCAACGATGAACGGGTCGGCCGTGGCTACAATAATCGGGTGAGCTAATCAAATTATAACTCAAATTTCCAAAACAACTTTTCAATCAGTCTCGCCAAAACTGCAAGTTTTAATTTAATGCATCTTCCATCTCGAAATTTAATGCGCATAATCCGGTTATGCTTGAATTTCAGGCCGTAATTGAATAAAACCGAATCAGATTTAATCCACCTTAACGTTAAAATTAATTTTCTGTAAATTATAATTTTTTTTTTTTTTATTTGTTGGTAGAAAAATCATCTCAGATTTAGTTACAGATTATAATATAAAAAAAGAAATGTGACTTAGTCGAGATTAATTCTCAAGCGTTTCATAGAGGTTTAGAATAAAAGCAGAAATTCACTTGATCTGTCGTAAATGAAAATTTAAAAAAAGATGATTTTAACAAGCTTTCTCCTTTCACTTTTTTACATACAAGATTTCGGAAACAGTGATCAAAACTTGGATTATGTCACGTGCGTTACATCTTTTTTTTTCTTACTTGCACAATCGTTGGATAACCCTTTTAGTTTACATTTCTGACGAATTAACTGTTGTCATTTTTTGTCATAACTGACATTGTCGCAATGGGAGAGGAAACGGTAAATTACCGTACTCAACTATCGATACGTTTTTGTCTGCCACAAGTCCATTAATGTTCCACCATTGTTACACATTTTTATTTTTATTTAAAACTCGAGAACGTTCAAGCTATTTCACAAAGTTGTCAGGATACAAAGAAAAGTGTTCGAATTTTTCTACCATATTGCTATCGCTAATAAAACGTCAATAAAATAAAAAGCGTCAATTGCCAGCGCGGATCTAATTGAACGATTAGAAAAATTTCAACACCACAGAAATTTAAGAGCAAAGCGAGAGAGAGAGAAAGAGAGAGATAAAAAGTTGGAGATTTGATGAAGTTGCGAGAATGAAAAGTTGATGGACGGGCGACAAAAGTTCGTGACGTTTATAATCAAGTTGGGATTAAAGATTGAACGAAAATGTACCCGCCCGGAAGTATATTCTTGATTCGCAACGCTTTTCCGCGTCATCTCGAAAGTTGCGCGTCGCTCCAAGGGAAAGCCATTTATCGCTTAATCGCTGAGCGCTTTTCCTTGCCTCACTTGTAATCTTTCCTTTCATTTGAATTGCCATCGGTGTGTCTCTGACCGACAAAACACACTTCCGTTTTGAAAATTTCGCACGTGCAACAAAAATTTTTTCGCTTTCAAAATTGCTCAATCGTACTTTCGTTATTGTTTTTTTTTAATTATTTTTTTAAAGTTTGTTTTACTGCTTTATCAGTTATGAATTTACGTAACAAAATTATACTAACAAAAATTATATTTGTTAATTATTATTTTATTCAAAATGTTTGAATTTATTCAAAATGTTTGAATTAAATAAATATGTTCTTCGTGTCAAAATGTTGGTTCTGAATCAGCTAAATTCGATCGGCACAAATTTGCATTTGCAATTTCTCTCAATTTCCATAGTCAACGATGCTGCAACATCGCCGACGGATTACAAACATGATTATTAGGATGTAAGTTCGATCATTCATCGGTAAACTGGGGCTCACGAAAGATAGCATCTGCGTCAATCGTTTTAGATGACACCTGTCGCCCTCGACACCGGCTAGATGACACCGACTGCTCGACGACAAAAATTTCGGTTGCAATTACAGTGACACGATTAGATCAGATTTCCTCGTACGAATTAATAACCGCTCCCATTTTGCATGCAACTTTCTAACTCTTTGTCCAATTTGCATCATTATTCTGTTATTCTATCTTTTTTTGCGATTGTTTCATTTTTATACCCGAATGTTTCCTTTTTTGGTTCTTTTGAACAAAAAGATTTTATAGAATTTCAAGAACAGAATTTGTTTATTATTGATAAATAAATTTATAATTCATTCTACGTAGAAACAATTTTTCTGTTCAATTCACTTTGACTTCTGCTTTTTATTTTCATTCAATCGAAAAAATTTAACTGAAAGGACAAAGAAAAAAAAACATGTTTGATTACAACTTTGTATAGAAATTGTTTTGTTGCTCGAGTTTGTGGTTCCTCGAAAAGATGAAATTGTCTTTTGTTTTGAGTAGCGAGTATAAAAAGTATAAATAAAGAGGAACCCCTTGGAAACAGATCACGAAGGAACAAATGGACCGATGGATATTTTTTCGAACAATTTCAAGATAATAATGAGAAAGCAATCTGACGGTTCTTTCATTGTGTGTGCGAACGTCTGGCGTATTCGGGCCAATTTTCGTACGTCTTACATAATACCATGTCGCTTCCAATTTCAGAACGAAACTATTCACTTGTCTCAGAAAAAAATGCGCTAATCATATATACATATATATACTTTTTTAATCCTTACTTAATTACCGTAGATCTGCTCGATCCAACAGTGGTATTTCAAAAGTTCCAAGTTTGAGAGCAAGCCATCAACTTGAAATACTGTGCTGAATCGCAAAACAAAATTTTTGCTTCGGTATGTTAATTTCAGTATTGATTTTGCAGCTCGTGGGTCATGTTATCAAGGGAGGTGGAATTGCTATTACTGGACAGGAGCAACGTCAACTCGGAGGCGGCTTTTTGGAAGGTGAAGAAGCTCCACAAGGTACGCGAGACGATTGGTCACATATTGCTTTGCACTCAATTTCAAAAGTTAATTAATAAAATAAAACAAAATATTTGTATGATATTCAAGATATGATATATGATTTCATTTATCAGTTATAAAGCATCACTTTTTCGAATGAAGAGAGCATAAAACCAGAACACGTATCAATTAAGATATCTGATATTAGATGTCAAATTATGTTTGAATAATCAACGTTTCAAATAATATGAATCGTGATGTTATTATTCCAATATTCAATAACTAAAAGTTGCAGAGGAATTAAAATTATATAATTCTGTTTGAATGAATCATTTGATAAATCCAATTTGGTAATTAAACCAAATATTATGAAACGAAACAAAACCGTCAACCCGCGACTGGCATTAAGAGACTGTTAGCAGCGGGACACAATTTGTTGGTCCATTGACGTCGATTAAGTGACAAATTGTTGGTAATCAGTGTGCACGGCTTGTGAAATCACCTGCCAACCGGACTCTCTCGACACTAATGCCAAACCGTCGGACAAATAAAAACAACATTATGGGCCATTAAACCGCGTGGCTAAATTGTTCTCTTGTGTCGCGCTCAATTGACAGCAAACAGCTGAGACATTTATTTTCAAACAATGGCTAATTTGCAGGTTCCGGGGGACTTTTGGGCGAGGTCACGATGCTCCAGCTGTACAACGTCGCCTTGACAGCGGGCAAGGCTCACAAAGATCACAAGCACCATCACGTTCACCATTTCGAGCACGACAACGCCAATCGCGAGCCTCCTTCTACTACAACTCAGGCGCCTGTGACCGGACCTCCCTTGCCTATGCATCCATTTTTAACTGCCGGACAGATCAACCATCGAGTAAGACAACATTTTTAAAACAACAACTAAACTTCAACTAAAAGTTCAATCAAAGCAAAAAAACAGCTTAATTAAAAAAAAAATGAAGGAATTGAAAGGAAGATCGGTTTCCAGGTACAGATCAATCCCGGAGCGCACCTTCAGATAGTGCAAAACGGCGTGACGTTACGTCACCCGTTGTTGCCACCGGCACCTGAATCCGTTCCGCAACCTTTGCCTCCGGCTAATAACTTGCCAGCGGTGATGACAGCGACAGCAGCGCCCCACATTGGGTCCTACCCAACGAGCTACAGGGGCCAGATGTATGCGCCCAAGTTCTTTCCGGGAAATCGTCTTCCCCAGATTCAGGACCATCTGAACCCCTTGAGCCTGCCTCCTGTTAACGGGTACAACTTTGTCGATAGACGGTACAGGGACCTTTTCAAGGTCAAGAAGATTATCGTCAAGCGAAACGACGCCAGCGAGGCCGTCACGACTCAGGACGAGAAGAAGAGATCGAAGAGGGGTTCGAAGGAGGAAAAGAACGAAAAGGAGAACGAAAAAGTAGACGATCGGAGTAAGAGGGATTCCGAACCAGTTGATAAAGTGAGTTTAGAAGCTACCAGGGTTTAGTTTTAATTTTAATCTTAGTTGGATTTATTCCAAGATTGTGCTGTCTTTCCAGGTGAAATTCATCGACACGACGGAATCAAAAGATTTGGATGACATAGAGACAGCAGCTACAGGAGATAGCCGAACAAAGATCCGAAGGGGGATCTTCCAGTTGTCTGACGGGTCGCTGATTGACGACAGTTACATAGCACCACAGAGTCTCGACACAGACTATTTCAACGGGTTGACTAGTTTCGGAAAAGAGCCGGCGGCACCCAAGAAGGAAGATGTGCGAGAACCAGCTGAGGCCGAGGTCAGACTGGTGATGGACATCTGCGACGGCTGCTCCCTCGAACCTTTCCCCAAAGCCCTGGTCCTCGGCTGGAGAACCTCTCCGAAGAAACTGTACTCCGGGGCCCTGCACCTGCCGGCCGTGCCATTATGCAAGTCGTTCTAAGAGATTTTGCCAGTCGCAAGTTATACTGTACTGCGAATTTAATCAACGGTGCCAAGATTGTTCTGACGACGAGCCCCAAGCCGGGGTTGAAATTTCGGACGCAGTTCGACGGCAGTTTGAAATCTTAGTTTATTTATTTATATCCTCAACTCAGCTTGGAATACTCTTAGTTAATTAATCGTTAATCTTCTGTATAGAGTAGGTTTAAATCTAGGACCAATTAGAGCCCCCCTCGAGGGGGCTGTTAAGTTTTTGATACCGTAATTAAAACGACGTAGTTCCTCGAGCATGTTTATTTCGTCGTTGTCATTTGTGTACCTTTCGTTTGACTGCGACGCAATAAAGTCAATGCTAACCCACGCCTTGACCTTTGCCACTTGACTCCAACTTTAATTGGCTCGACGGGTTCAATCGCCACTTACCTTGCTTTTGTGGATATGCTGATGCTGGTACTCGCTGTCGAACTCAGGCTCGCTGAAGTAGCTCTGGTCTTCCCAATGCGGAGGCAAGCCTGAGCCACCGCCCGGAACACCCAGCGGACCTGGACCGAAACTTGAAACTCCGTCCGTGCTCTCGAACAAACGCAGCACACTTCTGTCTCGGATGTCTCGAAGATGGGATCTGCAAATTGAATTCGGAGCAATTGAATTTTTGAAAATTGCTGTCTCTACATAAAACCAATAGGAACTGGATGGAACAAAAAGGTTTCAAGATTGAGTGAATCACCTCAGATCTTCGAGTTCGTAAAACATATCCTTGTTGCTGTCGTGAATATAAACCTTGACGTGCGGACTGTCCAGATACTCCATCGTAAGCTGCTTAGGAAAACTCCGCACAAACAGTGCCTTCACTGTGTCGATACTTGTTATTTCGTTCGGCAAGAGAGCTCGCTTCGTTTCGTTTCTGTATTGTAGAAACACCAGACCTGAAAACAATTGTAACATGGGCCATTGTAATTTTTATAAAAAAAAAAAAAAAAAGAAAAAAAAGCTCTTCATATCAGTTGTAACATTTATTATTTGTCTAGTTTACCTAAGGGTCGCTCCAAGGTTTTGCTCGGTGTCCGCACTACAGGTAAACTGCTCCTCTGTTTTCCACCTCTACGAAATCCAGTGCTGGATGTTTCCACCTCCGACATTATTCCGGGATCATCATCGAATAACATATTCGACGAAGGGGGTGGATACCCTCGCGCCAGGGGCGACTATAATAAACATAAACCGACTTGTTAGATGCAGCCATTGGTTTCTGGTTATTCTACTACAACACTGTACTGCGTATTTTTTGATGCAAGTTTATAAAGCTCACAAAAACAATGTGCAAATATCAAAGTTTTGAAAAGTTTCAATACAGGTCATATATACAATGATTTTTTTTTTTTTTTGAAATCTCACCTTTCTTTGTCTCGACTTCATCCCCATCTGCCAATAGGTCACGTTCGGGAACACAGACAAAAGGAATTAGAGGTGTGCGATTATCAAAAATTGTGCACAAATGGGGGGGGGGGGGGGGGTTAGAGATTGAACATTATATCAAAGTACGATAATGAAACAAACTGGATAACAACTGGAATAGAATTGAAGTTTTATTTTTCGACCATTAAAAGGGGAAGAAAATATGAGAAACAAATTAAGGGAGGTTTTAAAAGTGTACCTCGAGGTCCATGGTGGTATGGGACCGGCTGTTGGTTCCGTACGGCATGTGAGCCGGTGGCAGGTGATGAGGATGGAGTGGGTGCAGAGGTTGCGAGGAATTAAACTGCTGGTGGTGAAGCGACGGCTGATGGTCACCGCTGAGGGTGTGTCGGCGCGGCTCGTCCCGAGAGCGCCCGCCGGAAGCTCCGGACCCTCTACCACCCAGGACTCCGCCACCGCTTCCTCCTCGTCTGTTTCCGGAAAGCTCGTTCGAGCCTTCGCCGTCGATTCTACCTCCACTACCTGAAATGACAAAGAAGAAACTCAATCAAAAAGTCAATTTAAAAAGAATTCAATCAATAAAAACATCTAATCAGAAATCAATCGAACCAATTTGAAATCAATCTCTAACACTAGTAAGTCTGCATTGTTACACGCTTGAAATTCTAAATTTCGGATTTCGAAATGGTTCTCCTTATCATTGCATATCAAGTCATAAAACAAAAAAAAATTATTGATTTTTTCCTGTCTGCAATTTTAATACTTTCAATATTTGATTTCAAATAATTAAAATTAATTAACATGTTTTATTTCAACGTTGCTTTCAAATGTTGAATAAAGTCTTTGTTTTTCTGAATTCAATATTAAATGTGAGGTATTTACGGATTAATAATACTGAATTATGTCTGTTGCGTAGGAACAAGGTTTATTTTAGCGGGTTTATATTTGGACTCGCGTTTCTGCCAAATAGGCCGAGAGAGAGAATTTAAGGCAACTTTGTTTCGTCGGCCGTTCAGGGGCTTAACCCAAGTTAAACTTGTGATAACGTTACCAACATAAGCTACTTGAACTTGTTCAAAAATCGGATCCAACTTGAGGATATCGCGGTTACAGATAAAGAAATGCGATCCAGATATTTAATCATGAAAATTACTTGATTGGATCAAGTCACATTAGTAAAAAAGAATGAAGAAAAAAAGTTGAAGTTTATAATTAAACGTTTGCTCAGTTTTAGTCAATCATGTTAACTGAATCTTCAAATCCAAACAGAGATGATGAGTAAACGAACTCTATGGAAAACAAACAGATAAATTAATCAACTGGGGAGTTCATTAGTGCCTGACAAGACTAGTGTGATGGTCTGAAAAAAAATTTTTATCTTCTTTCTTTTATTTTGAATTGCGACAGTTCTGAGTTTGGGATTGATTCTGATGTACGAAATTGTATGAATTATGTTTGAGATAATGTCATTTTGGAATCTTAACACGACAAGAAGAAGCGAGTTGCAAACGTTTTGGAAAGATGCTCTTCAATTTGAGCTCGTTGTTAAAGAGGTAACTGTCACAGCGACATTTGCAGAACCATCCACATGAGCACAGAAATTAACGAAAACAATTCCCACTTGACGGGTATAATTCATTCGAACTCGTGATGCAAAATGTGCCCGAATATAATATGTCGCCTCTTATTATGCACATTAAAATTGTTTTCACAAATCAGTCATATATTCAATGAATTCATTTTTTTAATGGAAATAATAAAAGTTCCAGAACTGTTCTAGTTACATAACTTTTTTTAGGAAAAAAACATAATAATTTTTTAAATTTAAAATATGACGAAAGGTTTTAATTTTTTTTGCTGAAATTTCAACGTTTGAAAATATTTTTCAAATTAATGATGAAAATTCAAATTAGAATTGTTGAGAAAATCAATTAACGTGGAATAAAAAAAGCATAGAAGAATGATTTTAGATTGAATTCGAATTGAGATTGGCTGGCTCATAATTTCGTCTTCGATTTTGATGTTTAATTGTGAAGATTCGCGAGCGCCGTGCATTAATCAGAATTCGATTGTTCTGATCAATTCCAATTAGCGAGGGGCTTTCCAATTGTCCAATGAAAATAGTTCTCATCGGTGCAGAAAAATTGATTCGTCTCGCTTAAACACCTAATGGATTTTCAACTGGCTTCCTCTTTCAACTTTTCCTCCCGAAACGTTTCACCGTCCAAACTTTTAACCGCAATTTTTAAGTTGGACAAACATTTTTCTACTCCCATTATCATTCCATCACAAAACTGTTGAAAAAGTTATTTACAAAAAAATTAATAAAAAAAGTAATACTGAAAAAACATGAAAATATAAAAACATAAAAAAAAAAATGTTTTGTGACACGGTTAACCGACGCCCCAGTTACAAGGACTGGGATTATTTTTAATTTCAAAGCATAACGTCTGAACGTTCACTACCGCTCGAAATGTCGTTTTCTAGGAAGTGTATGTCTGTTTACTCTGGCCACAAATGCGAATATTGCCCTGCTGCATGTTCGGCACAGAATATATATATTTTCCTTCACACTCTTTTTTTCTTTAGACTCAAACCTGGCGTTGAAATTTTAATCTCCCATATATTTTCCAATTTCAACCAAAAGCTTCAAACTTGTTTTATGTTCAAAAAATAAAAAATATTTTTTTTGCAGCGTTTTTAATGTTAGCGCAGAGAATACGATACATCTATATATCAGTATGAAGTCGAACAACCAAAGGCAGACATGATCAATACAGAAACGTCCAGTGAATTTCGCTAATTCGAATCCATAAATTTATAATTGATAATCATTAAAATACATTGTCATAATTATTTCAAATTCGACCTTTTCCCGTATGCGAAAAAAGATCAAACGACTTATCTTCAGTTCTTGCACATAACAAATTTATAGATGAACGGTACAACTTTCCATAAATAATGAATTGGAGCTTTTACAGCTCATTTGAATAATCCGGAATTTTTATAGGAAAATTTTTGATTCATCAAACCACTTTCATTATTCGTTAATATTGGTTCAAAACATTACATTAACATAAGATAAAAAAAGGTAGAATAAGAGAATAAGAAAATGATAAATAAAAAATGTTCATTTAAATTTTTAAATTCAATAAAAACACACTATAAAATTGAAAGCAAATAGTTTTTTTTATAGCGCTCCGTTTCCCATGGGCACATTTACAAAACGCACCCTCCGATCTACACATCGTCTCATTCATCACATCACTCAAAATTCATGAACTGCCTGGCACTCTTATCTCATTGGACATTTTTTTTTCTTTTCGCAATGCAACATCTCTTCCATCCTTTATCTTTGCTCAAACTTTCGCACAAATGCACAACTTTAGTCGATTATTACATGTTTTAGGGTTCGACTGGCAACTGGACGCTAGTTGTAGGGGTGTTAGGGCTTAAAAAACTGCCGGATTGGGTGGCGCAAAAAAAAGGCGCACTCGCGAAGAAACATCAATATCCCGACGGTTTCGGCGGTGGCGCCCCCTACCCCTCGGTGCCCCAGACCGGAAGTGAATCTTGTGACACATCCACCCTCGAGCGGCTAACAAAAGTCGGCATTTAAGGATAACCGGACAGCAATTGGAGGGGAGGGCGCCACTGTCGCCGCGAAAATGACTGCGAAACGGTTTTATAATACTGATTGCGAATCAATATTCGCGGGCGACGCGCTTCAGCGTCTCGAGATGACTGACGCGACGCGTCTCTCTGCATCAAGAGCGAAGGACCTTCTCTCTCAGTCGCTCTCTTGTTCTCTCTTGCTCTCGCGCTTTATCTATGCAACTCCCTCGACCGCTTCGATCGCGTTCGGATTTGATGCCGGCCGGAGGGTGTGGCGGTGGCGGTCTTTTTCAAACACGCGCCCCTTACCTCGACCGGCTTCCGACAGGGTGCGCCCTGACACAACTTGAGCGCCATCTTGCGGACTCCGGAACGAATAAATTATTAACGTTCACCTGATGCGTTTACCGACGATACTGATAGTGATATCAATGAACGTACTATTCATGTTGCACATTTTTGTTTATTTATTATTGTCCGATTGTGTTTTTTAGTTTATTTTCTTATTCATTTTTATATTCGTGCTTGTTCGTTTCGATTTGTTCCTTTTTGTTCTCTTCTTTTTGACTGCTTTTTGTTTGTTCATTTGATTCTTCTATTTATTTGAAATTAACATGTTTACATCCTTAACAATTTTATATAGAAGTGGTTTTGCATATGACGATTTGCTATTAACGTCTAACACGACTCATTGACTAAGATACTCAGTTTTACGATGGTACTATATTTATTAAAATTTGACCTATGGCGATGAGTTGCGATGAGATTTTTATTTTATTTGTCTGTTTTTTTAATTCATTTTTTGTCTTTCATTATTTTGTTTGATAGTAATTGTTGTTTCTATCCAACGCTATTTTGAAGTTAGGTGTGTAAGAAATCAAAAAATGAAAGAATAGTAATTTTAAATTCATTGTCAATCGAGAATTGACGGCACTTGATAATGGCGGATTATTTGAAAAAAAGAACAAAAATAGAAAGAGGATGAGAGGTGGTATATCAATTTCGAACTCAATCTGCGCCGAGGTAAAAGTAACATCGCACGTGAAACGAAACTCGTGAAACCCGTTAAGGGTATAAAGAATTTCAAGCAGGGTTAACTTCAAACTCGATTTGTTTTTTTTTCCTTTCACTTTAATTTTGTTGCTCTTTCCAAGTTTTCAACTTACCATCGCTTGATTGCCGACCTTTTCCATTAGGATTCCATTCTTCTTCTGAAACAAAAAAATTACTTTTGTCAATAAGCAACATACAAAATCAATCTATTAATTTATCTCCTTTCTTCCCCCCCCCCCTCCCCCGCATTCCACCATGTGAAATTATAATCAGCCTGTTTTTCTATTTCTGCACCACCACATTTTTCTTTTATAGTTTAATAGAAAAAAAAAAGTTCGAATCAATATCTGTCTCATTTGATGTTATAATTACAGGTGATATAATCAGGTCGTGCACTCAATGTTTAATATTTTAATCCTTCACTCAAAAGAGTCAGAACAATATTTTTATATTTATTGGTTTGTTTTTTAATCAATTTTTTAATTATACTCGTTTGATGTTTGCTCACCTTTTAATTATTTGTTATTTTTATTGTGCTTCGTATATTTTTTTTTCAGTGTTTTACCTGAAGCTTCGGAATCGGTTTCTGAAGTCGGACTAGCATCGATGCTGTGGCGCGAGCCTTGACAACACTCACAGCATTTACTGCACATTTTGCCAGGAACGGTGAGAGCAGCGCGACTAAACCCCCGATTTTCTACAAATGACAAAATCACCCTCTCGAATAGCAAACTCCTCTCGGTCTTGTCAAACATACAAAAAAAAGTTGAAGATTTTTGCAAAATCTTTATAGCCAAAATGAAACACAAAAAGTAGCAGAATTAAAAAAAAACAATTATAAAGTTACAACACATTTATAAACAAATTTTGGAACAACTATTGTACAAAATTATGAGCCATCTTTTTTTTTTTTTTTTGAAAAAATAAGAAGCACCTTTGAAACTGGAACTAAAAGAAAAAGAAGCTTAAAAGACTCTCAGAAGTATTACCATAATGAATACAATAAGGGCGCGGAAAATTTGAATCGCAAACTCTCGAACTGCGAAACATTTTCAACTGAAAGAGAGAAAAAAAAAGTTACAAAGCCGTGTCAACCGAGAAATGAAGTGAGGAAATTTGAAAACGGCGCGATGATATCAGAACGATGCAGTTCAAATAAAATTTACAGAACAAATTTACAAAAGCGTGTATTGCAGAGACAGCTTGAAAGAAAGAGGAAGAGATAGAAAAAAATGATTGTTGCAGTGTTCGTTGCCGAGGATAAAGAGAATGAATAAGGAGTGCGCAGAAATTTGTTTCATTTTCCGAATTTCTTTTATTTTGTACTTTTCCTTAGAAATATGAAGTTAAGCTTTTCCCACTTATTCTTGGAAATTTTTACTCTCCTGACAAAAAATGATTTCTTACAAAATTTGTTCATCATCTATTTTGAAACGTTTTCATTTTAAATCAAGAAATTTTCTATCGTTTTTTCAGAACGTTCAGATATTGATAATAAGAAAAGAAAAACAATTTCAATTTTAATAAAATTAGACTTTTTAAAAGCAAAATTATTCATTGAATTTAATTATCTGGACGATAAAACTTATGATAATCGCTAAGCCGAGGTTTTTTAAGCGCATCAGAAATTATCTACATTATCATAAAGTGCTCAATTTCGTGCAAACAATGCTGGCAACTAAATGTTTTTTTGTCCGTCGCACTAATGAGTCAGCAACTTATAAACGAGAATTATTATTCTTGAACAGAAACGTGACAGCATCGGGAAGTCGAAATTCATGGGGGTTTCGAACTGTGAGAAACAGTTGAAAAGATGAAGCGGTTACTTCCGCAAGGGTTTTTCGATCGTGCTTACGCACGTGAGCACAACAATATGCAAACTGCGAAAAACGAGAGATGATTGCAAAAAGGGAACACAATAGGAAACGTTATCGGGATATACGAATTCATTGTCATAGCTTGCCTAATTGGTTGAAAAAAAAAAAAAACTTTTTTCTTCTTCTTTTTTTTTTTTTCTAAATCTGTTGCTGTGAGGAAAAACCAGTCAACTACCAATTGAAAACATTAAAAAATAAAACATTGAACATTTGTTTAAACAAAATTAGCGTTCTGAATAATGTTGATACTTGTGAATTGTAGTTTTTTGATCCATACAGCAACACTTTTTTGAGTTTGTTTTATAAAAGTAGATAAAAAACAACGTGAAATATGTTTTTAACTTGAATGTATAAAAAAGCACTTAACTGGTTTTTCCTCACAGCCACCGAAATTGACGTGATCAATTTTCTTTCAACAAAACGCAGATGCATTTTTATATTACTAGAAAAAATGGATCCGGTAACTCAATCAATTTAATATTTAAAAGCTTTTACTGTTGTATGGTTTTGCAAAAGAAGGAAGAAAATTAAAGAAATATATCATTTCACTCAGAGTTCGTTTCTGAAAAACGAACTCTAAATGAACTTTGTTTAATCAAGTGCATCGGATTATAAAATCATATAAAGTTGTTATTTTGTTTCAGATCTCTTGACAATGTCTTGGCAATTTGCTCAGAGCTACTCAACAATAAATAATAGAGGAAAGATTCGCTAAAACGCACTAAACTTTTTTCCATGCAGTCAAGCACAAGAGACAATTTTCATCTGTTTAAACTTGAATGTATCTCTGAGTCAATTTTGGATTCAAAATTGCACGAAAGAATCGTCGTTAATATTTTCAACAACCGAGAGGTTCCAGGAAAAAATAAGATACAAAATAAAAAGATAAAAAGAAAGAAGACAAGGATAAAGAAAAATTCAACAAGATAACCAGATTCGTTTAAACTTGTATTTTAGAATCGCGCAGCTAGTTTAACGAGGGTTGTACATCCCGGCTATGCTAATTGCGTTTGCATTCTCCGTCGATGCAGCAGCACTTAGATGAAAAAAAAGAGATTTCAAAAAAAGAAGTTTCAAATTGCAAAGTACTTGGGTACACAATTTCAAATTGAGAATGCGCCATTTTTAATCTCATCTTAACTTGCCGGTTGATCTTCCAATTTGAACACACTTTTTAACATTTTGCCCTCTTTGAATTATTCATCAGATAGAGAAAAACTTTTTTTCTACCCCCCACCGCCTGGTCTGACTAAGAGAAGGAGAAAGACAGAGAAAGAGAGAGAGAGAAAAAGAAAGAGAAGACGAAAATGAAGCTGAGATGGACCGAGATCTACGAGACCGAGTTATAGTTTTGTGACACTGCACCTGGTCGCGTGTCGGGCCATGTCACACCCGAATCGGTTGTGTTGTCACGTCGGTCCGCGAGCGACCGTCTGCACTCTGACACTGGTGGCGAAGTCGCCCCAGTGGTGCGACGCGAATTCCCATGCAGACCCGAGCGTGCGCGACGCCCCACCCGGAGTTTTGTTATGCTTCATTCGGCTGTAGCACAACACCCCCTCGACCTCCACAGCATCTTCCGCGAGAAATATCCGATCATCGATCCTATCTTCATATCGTTACAATTCTAAAACCTTGATAACACTTTCGGCAACTCCACGGGGTGTCCCTCCCTAGGTCAAGGGGAGATCCAACTCGGGAGTAAACATTAGTGTTGCGAAGGTCTGGGTTGCCACGATAAATAGATGTCTTTATTGTTAGCTTTCACAGCTAATTTTCAGTTCAAGAATAGTTTTATGGTCATTGGATCTACCATATTTCACACACATTCTCTCTGGATTTTATAAATATAAAAAATTAATTAAATAAATAGGAGGTACATTTCAGGATCACCTGGGGTAATTGTGACACATATAATTGTAATTGGAAAATATTTTATTGTCCGTACAAGTACGAACTAAAAATGTTCGAACTTTATTATTTCAAAATGTTATCGTGTCCTGAAGAAAGAAGAAGATCGAAGTAAGAGCGAATCTTTGACACGAGAAGTGCAACTGGGTTTGAACTTTGGAAGTCGGAATGGCCCGACGATCATTCGAAGATCCGAACGAGTCCGATGGCAATCAGAGATTAGTCAGATAAGATTTCTTGTTCAAGAACAATCGTCATTATTAAATTCAATAAGTCGCACAAGCGATCAGCTTTTTTATTTCCCTCCTCCTCCGCCCAATAAATTTTAATGGTTCGAGAAAGTCATAAATTTATCCGTCTGGGATTAAAGGAATTCCATCAAATTAAATTCTTCTTACACTCGCAATTTCAAGGCGGGAGTATTTTATTGGCGCATGTACAGACTTTCATCTCCTTAATTGAAGTTGCTTAAAAGTCGAATGATACAATTAATCAAAATCCTTCCCAGATAGACTGAGTGTTGAATCTCAAGAATTTAATTGGCTAAATAGATGATTGATCTCTAATTACAACCAGAAACGGATCCAAACTTCTGGTCTAAATGTTCATTTTTTTGTTTTTTTTTTCTTTCTTTCAAAGAGACCACTTACTCAACTGAAAGTCCAAACGTAAGAGTCAAAGAACAATCAACTATGCTAAATTTTTCAATACCTTTGAGTGAGGCAGTTTCTTAGTGTGCTAACAAACTTTTTCACGAAGGAGCAGACAGGTGATGACCCGGTTCCTGGGGAACATTTCGGATAATGGATATAGATAGACTCGCTGAAAGGATATGGAAAATTCAACGCCAGCGATGTGTCGATAATTTATTTAAAATGCTTGAAAAAATGCAGCGCCAACTACTTTGTCCTATATAGTCGGTTTCTTTATGAGATAAGAAGATAAGAAAAATCCTTTTTTCTTTCCTTCTCTTTTCTTTCGTTTTTTTTTTTTGTTCGAACTTGACTAATCATTTTATAAGAGTAACATTTTTTTATTGCAACCGTTCGGATTATAATTTGAGGGGAAGGAAATGGTACTGCAGATTAGCAGGTTGTTTTGCATTCAACAATGTAAAAAGACGGAAGAAGAACTAAATGACGGTGAAATAAAAAAATGTCCGCTCGATTTATTACGCGATTTTGCTCTCGAGGAAAATGATTCTGCGACTTTTATCGTGCTGAATCGATACGACCAGCACAGGCCCCTTTGAATCACGAACTTGACGAGATGTGACCGGCGTTTGAGAGACCACATAGCTCTCTGATTAGAGATACCCAGTTGTGCGTGACAACTCAATAATTCGTACGATTGCGAGGCATAAACGTTAATTAGATTCGTGGCTTATGTCGCATCCTTGAACTAAAAAATCTCAATGCTGTTGTAAACATTTTGATTATCAAAATGTTTCAGGAATCCAATTAAAGCATCAAAATTAAACATTCAATTAAACGAATCAATATCAATGAAATTACAAATTGAAAAGCAAAATAGTATCAAAAAAGTCTTGTCAGTGAAAATAATATTTGAATTGAAAAGAAACCTGTTTGAATTTCAAATGATAATTAAATTCAAAGATTGCTTTATGAAAAAAAAAACGTTATTAAGATGATTTTTCATTCGAAAGTTATTGAATGAACAACTCTTTTATGAGAGTTTGAAAAATGAATGAATCTTCACATGAAGTTACTAATTGTATAAGTTTGATCCGAAATATTTTACGACGGGGTTACGACCGAACATAATAGAACTTTGTATCATCCGACATGTCACGAGAGATGTATGCTTTATAAATGAATGTAAATTCCCTCGCATGATGTGGACTTCAATATATCTTTGATTTATCGTGTCTCCTATGCATATTTCCTCGAATGGCAATACTACGTCCCGACAGTTAAAATATTTCAGTAGCTCTTCCTGTGTAAACTGATGCTACAGAGATCACAAGACTTAGGCAAACATCAAAGCAAATCATCGAAATTAAAGTTTTCTTTTTTCTCTTCGCCTCCCTCTTTTCTTTACTTTTTGAAAACGAAACGAATTTTCTTTTTACACAACAAAAGTGAAAGACAAAAAACGTCGAAATAAAGTTTAAATAAAGTTTAAATGAAGTTTAAACAAAGTTTAAAAAAATAAAGGGAAAAATATTTCTCCACTTTTTGCAATTGCAAAAATAAAAAACAATTTGATGAATCATAAGTAAATTTTTGTACAAATCAAACAAGTGAGGGATAAAAAACGTCCAAATGACGTTTAAATAACGTTCAAACATTTAAACGTTTGAAATTAGCCTCGAGGGAAGTTTCGAAAATTAAAGAAAAAAATGGAGTCGGGTGGGGTGCGGGGGGGGGGGGGATGGGGGGGGGGGGGAGGGGGGGACTGAAGCATCATTTGAGACGCACTCGGAGACGCAAACACAGAACGCTGTGTAATTTCAAAAACTGGCACTGAATGCCAGAAACAAGTCAATAAGTCATCAATAAAGGTCACGAGGCACTTGATTCGGCGTTTCAGTTTACTTGGTACAAGTACAAACACGAATTTAAAAAACAAAAAAAAATTGAACAAAATAATCCGTGAGCCTTTATCGAATCTAAAATTTATCAGAAGGATTTTCGTTGAGATTTTAGTTGAGAAAAAAAATTACTAACGAAGGTAAAAATTAATTCGGCATTGCGACTGAGTCGACAATTGTTTGTAGCAATCCAGGCTCCATTCAAGTTTGAATACGACATTTCATGCTGCCGTGAAACCGAAACCAATATTGAATTCATCGGTATTTTAATCACTCACGAGAGCTGACAAACGATTTCTCGTTATTTATCATGCCAAGTATTTCGGATATCGTGCAAATTGGGTCCTTTTAACCCCTCCCCTCCAAAGAACCATTTATTTGTTCAATCCAACAATACATTCATGCAACGACAAAAATTTCTTTTTAAAAATCTCACTTTTTGCTCTCAACCATTGTGCAAATTCATTTCAAAGAGCTTTTAACGTTGAATTCAAAGACACCCCCCTGCTCCATTATAATTTTCAACATTCAAAATTGCACATTTAAACTTTGATCAATTTTGTTATTCCGATTTTCCGAAGAAATTGAAAAATGTTCAAAGCGCACATATGAATTTAAAAGAAATTACATTTTTAGTTTTTAATTTTAAGGATGCTGTAAGAGCTAAGTTTTTAACTAACATATAAAAGTTGACGTGATAAGAGTTAACATGGTAAAAGTTAACATGATGAAGTTTAACATGCGATAAAAGTTAAATTAATTAAAGCATGAGAAAAAAATGAATAAATTGAAAAATAGAATGATTAAGGGTGTAAAATTTGATAAGAAAAAAAGAAGGTGAGGCGAAAAAAAAAGTGTATTAAAAAAGTAAGTGGTGTCGGATTGCAGGGGCGGCTTTATGTGGTGGAGGTCGACTGAAGTCGGGGCCATGGAAGGACCGCACCCACCCCGGTTATCGATTCGCGTGATATCCTTAGTGCAGGCACGAATTTCAACCCCTTGCTTCAACTCTCCAATTCTCGATCCTCCGCCGTAAGGCGTTTAGCCTTCGAACATCCATCACACCCGCCCCTAGGTCAGATGCATATTTAAAGAGAATAGTCCTAACTTATGAACGATAAAATTAGACGCCCCCATGACTGGGTCAAACGGTCACATCCTAACTTCCGGCCTCGTTTCCAATCAACAATTATCACCTTAACACAATTTTGAATTTCACAAAATTGATCGAATTGTCCAACATTGAAAATTCAAAATTAGCAAATCAAAAGATTCGAATTACCTGATTCAATTAATCGTGCGAAACACCCTTCGCGCTAACGAGATGGCAAAAATTGATTCAATTACCCGAGCTGAAATTTCATTTCATAGAAATCCGAGGTGATTTCGTTTATTTCCTCCTCGTATCAGCTTTCCAGTTACGTTTTTTTTTTTTGTTTTTTTTTTTCTAGAGTAACGGATGGACAGTCGTAAACTCGTCCAAAAGTTTCGTCAAACTAGTAATAAGCTTTGTCGGACATTTTTAAACTCGGTATAAACAATTTCAAATTTCGCTCCAGCTGCAAAGAATCGACGAGGGAAGATAAAGTTCGAAAAGTTTGGATGCACATTTTTCTTTTCTCTTTTTTTTCTGTTCGGACTCGCAATTCAAATTACAACGGACCAGAGGTGGACAAGAGTTTTATTTTGAATCTCAACTCTTAGCAACTTTAGGTCGGATTAAAATTCAACATCATTATTTGACTTTTACTTTCTCGCTTATTTTTAATTGTCTTACTCCGTTCAATGTTTGTATTCGACTTCATCATTTCTTTATCCTGAGAAAAAGAAAAAAGCAAAACTTTGGAGTGAACTTTTGCTAACAGTGTAAATTGCAAATGATCTATCCGGGAGTGCTTCGAAACATTATTCCCTGTACTTCCAAAATGTAGACTTGATCAATTGAATTTTAAACGTTTCAATCTGTCCAGTTTTTCTTTATTCTTTTTTTTTTTATTTTTTTTTGGTGGCGCTGGGAAGAAGACACAATATCAATGAAAAAAGTGCAGTTTTATAGTTAGTTTCTAAATTCGACAACCAGGTGGCGCTGGGTGCAGAAATTTGACGTTGAAAATGATCTACAGCCAGATTAAATAACGAAAACGTAAAAACGATGAAAAAAAGGACAAGAAAAAGAAGAAGAAAAAGGTTTAATAGAAGGCTCACCTTCTCGGCCAAACTTTCGTTTCTTCTTGCCGCCGCTTCCGTCAGCGGAAGAACTCTTGGTCGAGTCCTTGTCCCGATTTTTCCAACGGTTGAGCATGTTTCGGAGCGGCTTTAGGGCTTCCACCACGTAAACATCACTGGGTTCACTTTGGCCTAGACGCCGGGGCGCGTCGCCCGCCCGTGTCGCGCACCGCCTCGTCCATTTTATCTCCAATCGCGCTGGGACCAAATCCACCACAGATCTTTACATTAACGAATCAACAATTTTGCTAAACATTCCCAAAATCAAAAACCCATTTTCTTTCCATCCAATCTCTCCCCCAATTTTCCAATATTTCAACAATTCAATTTCATTTTTCAATCCTACTTCAACCAGTGACTTTGTGAATGAATAAAAAAACAAATACAACAGAGGAAACGACAGGTCCATTAACAGTAAATTATAACATGCGCTAATTGGCTGAGGTATGAAATAAAAGTGTCGAGGTACGAGGATATAAATAAGAATCGATTTTCATTGAGCTGGTTTTCCGAACCAGGGGACAGTCAATCAAAGTCGAGCGTTTCAATTGAGCGCGGAGCCCAACTTGCATTTAGAAATTACAAACAAAATTCAAATCCGTCAAACGAACAACATTTTATCGTCGCACTTCAAAACGTGTGTCACATTTTCAACGAGCGGAGCCACCTTTGTTCGCGCGCAAAACAAAAGTGAAATAAATCAAAACAGTCAGACCGAAACAGTAGAATAAATGCAGAATTCCGTGTCCCAAAAAAAAAAAAGTTTTCGACAACAACAAAATTTACAGAAAAACGTGTTAAAACATCTGCGAAATATTGCACAGTGACAATTATCTTTTCTATTGTCAATTGAAACTCGATTGGCTATTGAAAAACATTTTGCCGCATTTGCAATCCGTAATTGTTTTGAAAAAAAAAAAAGTAATAAATAAAAGTTTGTGGAAACAAAATCACGAGACAAAAATGTGCACAATGTTCGACCGAAGGCGAGGTTAAATGATCGAACAGCTGCTATCTTCTACTTTGTCATTATCGGTAGCGCGTGAAGGCACACAAGACGAGGTTAAGGGACACCGGTGTACTCGGTCATTATACCCGGCAGCCTCTTGCCCCGCTCGCCGAACCGCCCCAACCCCGAATCTGAACAGCGCGCGCACGTACCTCCAGCTCAATGCAACTTTTGCCGCAACCGCTAGTCAAATGAAAAGTGCAAAAAAAAGCTGACCCAACGAAACCCATTCTTTTGCAAAACCCGAAAAAAAAACCCCAATGACCAAAACGTCATCACAATTTTGCAACCTCTTTCAACCGATGGACTTTAAAACCCGATTCAAAAAATACAAAAAAATAGAACAAGGACTTAAAATTTTTGAAAGAGTGCAAGAGAGAAAATTTTTGAATCAAATAAGAAAGTGTATTCAAAGAAAAATGTGATGAAAAATATTGACGGATGAATTTGAACTTGCGGGTCGAAAAATAAAGATAGGAAAGATGAATAGAGGAGCCACAAAGATCACTCGGGGGTGCTGCACTTGCACTGTGAAAAGGGCTGCCTCTGCTGGGCGCCACAATTGGTATCACTGAATTATCGCTCGTTGGACCGAGTCCGGCCGAGATGGACGGGTTGTAAAATTTGTGAACGATCAACGTACCGGGTTGTAGCCGTGTTGGATAGGGTGACGCTCGCGAAAAGACGAGGGAAGTGTCCGCGCGACCGTGCTGCTGCTGGCGAGTCCCGGCTCGTGACGTCACAGGAGTAGTCGGGAATCGATCCCCAGCAGCGTGCGCATACTGCTCTCGCCAAAAACATTTGCCGATTCGGCGGCCGGCCCAGAAATCAAGAGTCGCGCGATTAACGGGCTTCGCTATCAGTTTTTATTTTGACGGCCATCCGACCTTACCCAACGTTAAACGATTTGCTTAGGGAAACATCCCATTGTCGGCTTCCGGCTTTGGGGTTGGCTTTGATTAAGAGGGTGGGGATCATATTTTTTTTTGTTCTCGGTGACAAAAGGGGTCAATATACCCTGCCATCCGTCGAAGGGCTCCTTGTCTCAGGTCGGGAACTATCGAAGACGAGTTTAAAATCCACCTCCCGGGCAAAATAATTCCTTGTCTGAACATGTCTGATCAGACCCAATTTAATCAGGTCTGACTATGTCTGAAAAATGACTAAGATAAACGGGCCAGTTTGTGTTATAGGTACCAATTTGGGATATTTTTAGTTTAAAATGAATAAAATTGTTTGGCAAATTTAAAGTGATCTAAAATGCAGGTCTATGAAGAGTTAGATGTGCATTGATTTTATATAAACTCTTTGCACCTTCAGTTTTAAAATTAAATTAAAAGCTAATTTAATCAAACCTAACACAATAGGTACTTTTACCTTAGGTCTGATTTTACCTGATCGTATAAAACTGTATTCGAACCGATCTGTTTTTATTCAGACAGACCTAACTTTATCTACATAGATTAAACATATTATTTATAATCAATTTAATATGTATTTAAACGGTTGCGAATGTTTGTTTACTTCAAAAATAGATAATTATCTATTGTATAATAGATAAAACTTGTATAATACATATAAATGTTTTTATTCAAAAATTACTCACTGTATTAAGTCTTATCAAATTTTATAAAATTGTACAACGCCAGATTCAAATTTTCCTGTTAAGATCTGACCTTGTCTGATTTAACAAAAATCACTTGCATTAAAATTGTTAAAAATGAATTTGACTAGATGTACATATATTCTGTTTTATTCAACCTTGCAAAATTTAACAAAATTAAATAAATATTATTTTCCTTGAATCGAATTCTTTTAGATCTACATTTATCAAGTTTTGTCAAATTTCATTCAATAAAACAAAATCAACCAAGATTAAGCAAAAGTTTATAAAAGCATGATTTAAATTTTGTAATTTAACCTTCATTATTCCGATGATTTTGAACATCTTTCGTATTAAAAACAACAAAAATCAGATGAGAAACTTTTTTCCAGGACTGCAATTTAACAGTCAAATTATTAGGAATGAGTTTTGTCGGTTAATTCGCCATTGGTGAAATCGGCGCGTCGGATTGACATTCTTTTATTCCTCTCTTGATTTCAAATTTTTCAGATGGTCAAAGAGATGGGCACGGAAGTCGTTGGTCCGGAGCGAAATTGGAAATTGGAATTAGAACTAACAAAATTAGAACCTTGAAAAAATGAATGAAGAAAAAAATAAGAGAAAAGTTTAAAAACGTTTGCAAAAAAGGCTTTCTTTCTGAGCAATGTATTTTATGAACAACTCGATGATTTCCATTAATTTTATCCCATTAGTTCATTAGGAAGTGATTTTCCTCGGCTTCCCAGCTCTCTAATCAGAAGATCAATTCTAGGTTAAAATGTTAATTGGCAATTATTATTTTTGCTCCCGAGTTGTATATAATCCTGCGAAGATTGGTCTTTTGGTTGGATTTACCGTTGGCCTTGGCTATAATGCGCTGGAAATGATGTATTTTCATTCAATCGAATCAGAAATACAAATTCCTCTCGATGCAAATTGCCACTTGACGACAAGAAGCTCGACACTGAATAAGAAGAAGACGAGATATGACCGTGGATATTTCGTATTTGCTTTCCACTTTTTTATTGAGTTTTAGCAATTTTGTTTGTATGATATTTAAATTGCAAGTCTCCTTTGGATGGTGACTTAGTTATGAAAAAAAAAAACTTGAATAACATTTTCCTAAAATTGAGCATTCCAAATTGTTCTGTTTGTTTCGTTTTATAACTAAAAACACTTTTTAAACTGTTAAGGTTCTACTAAATGCTACTAAACTAAAATTTCCCTTTAAAAAGGTGAATTTAAAAGGTGAATTTCAGGCAGAGATGGATCTCGAGATAAACTTCTGTTCGAGAGATGGATCTTGAATTACATTTTTCGTCAAGGTCAACTCGGATGCATCTCATTTTGGCATTCAAAAATGACAATTTTCTATCCCATTCCGGTTAGATAACACGATACACCGGGAATAAGATAGGGGTTATTATAATGAAAATGATACTTCTACGTTAAATCATAAGCGCGTGCGGTGAAACAAAAAAAAAGATGTGACTTCCTCTTGGACCGGGAGGGTGTGTCGCCTGTTTTGCACAGACACTTGAGAAGCCCAAAGAAGTGGCTTGATCTGTGAGGTTCTGCGCTCAAGCATGAACGTGCCTCTGCTTATTGCTGCCTGCTGTTTTGCAAAGACGATTAAGAGTCTCATAGGGATGCGCGGGCACACGCGACTGCGTTTTTATTTGATTACGTATAAAAAGAAAAGAGAAAAGCAGGGGTCGCCAGGGCTCTCGCACGACGAACAAATCACTTCGATCTGCTCAGGTTTCCGATGAGAATTAAACCTCACCTTATTTCGATTTCCTTTTAGGTCTTCCTCTCAACCCCCACATGCTCCCTCAAACCCCAACTTCCAAAAATCCAACTCACAACCTCAACTATAATATAATTTTTAAAAAACATTTATTTTACCATTCTCAGCACGTTGCATGATCGTCTGTACCTCCCCTCCTTCGCTGCCACTTTCGCTTTCAGCCGGCCACCGTTTCTGATCGCTCAAGTCCGACCTCTGCTGGCTGACCCTTGACCCCTGTGACCTACCAGGTTTTCTCGCGTAAAGACTTTCAGGTGGAGGTGGTAGGGGTTTGTTTGCGTCATACTCCAGACCCATCTCCGAACCAGGAACAAACTGTCTCTCCGGAGCATTGCCATAAACATTGTCAGTCGCGTCGCTCTCCTTGTGTTTCCTCGTGGGGGGTTCGACAGCCATGCCGTGCTTCGTAGGCCACTTTCTCTCGTCCATCTTGTTCTGTTCCGGACTAGAGAAGCTGACCCGTTTGGTCCCCATGGTACCGTACTCAACCTGGCAGCTGTTGCTCACCAAGCTGCCCCTTTTGAAGATCGGCGGAAGGGTCTTCTCCTCATAAGGAGAAGCCAACTTGGGATTGCTCCTCTGCAACCTCACAGCTTCCGGTCTTCTGGGAAGGCTCGAACTGCGTCTGTCGCCAGTTCTAACGAACATCCGCGCGTCCTGCATCGCAGGTTGGGGTCGTACAACCAGCACCGGTTGGTTCTGGCCCTTGGGGGTCATTATCGGGGGCTTCCCAACCGGTTGACGCGTCTCGCTCTTCCAATACACCTGCTCGTAATTGAGCTGCCGGTACTGCTGCACCACCAGGTTGGGGGCTGACTCGTGTCTGCCCATGTTCTGCTGGAAGATCTTCTTCTGTTGCTCCTCGTCCATCTTCTTCAACCGCTGCCAATAAACGACCTCAGGAACTTTGGCCTGCTGGTCATTGGGACTTCGAGTCAGCTGTGGGGTTTTCTTCTGAGCTTCCAGAGCCTTCTGCTGCCAGTAGAAGGCTTCCAGATGCTGCATCGTCTCCTTCTTAGTCGGTGACACCTGTTTGGGACCTGGTCGTTGAGTTGGTTCAGGTGTCCGACGAGCGTAGATCTGCTCGTGTTTCAGATAGTCCTGTTGGTCCTGGTAATCCTCTCTTGGACCGCGTCTCTCTGCGTACAAGGGATCCATCATCACAGGACTCTTAGGCACCGTCTGAGGGGACGGAGAGACTGCACTGTTGTACCTCTTCCTTGCCATCTCGTAATTCTCCCTCTGGTTCTTCTCTTCGTGCGACGCACTTTTGTATTCCGCTCGTTTGGCAATCGTCGGCTTCAGATAAGCCTGCTTCGAGTCCAACATCTGACTAGGAGAATCCGCTATGGGCACTGGCGAGTTGGTTGTACTAGGACTGCTCCCACACCTCTCTTGGGCGTCGAAGAGAGCCCTCTTAGGCGAGGCGATCAGGATCTGATCGCTAGGCTGGGCCCTTCGAACTGGCGATGTGCAGGGGGAGGTAGGAGTCGCACCCCGACGGTTACCAAAGATCCCATTTTCCGGCGCGATGATCGTCAGCGGTGACGTGAGCCTCCTGGGTGTCTCCTCCGTCCTCCAACTTTGACCGTCGAGCTCGCCCTTGTCCTTAGTTACTGGAATGATTTCTTTTTGTACTTCCACTTCCACGCAGGTCTTGATCGCGTTCTTGCTCCGTTCCTCGTCCTCCGGCTCCAGGTTCATATCAACACTCTCGAGCACAGCGTTCCTGGGCGTCTCGTCGTAAATCCTGTCAGGGACGTTGTGCACCATCACCACGGGCGACGTCTGACCCTGGTTCTCGGCGTCGTAGATCTGCTCGATCTTATCGAAACAACTTGGCGAGGTACAATTGCTGGTCCTCGATGAACCGAGATAGTATTCCCCGCTCTTGGAGCTGCCTGGCGAAAACTCGCTCTTCTGGCTCGAGTTGGGCGTGTAGTTCGAGTCGTCGTAGTCCCCCGACCTCTGACTAGAGCTCGGCGAGTACTTTGAGAACGACACCATCCGCTGGTTCTGCAGTCGCGAATGGTCCCCGCTGTAGATCCCGAGATGTTGCACGTTAACCTTCTCCTGATTATCGTAAGAGAATTCTATCCTCTGCGGGATGGCTGGGAGGGGTCGCTCCACCGGATGCACGGCCCTGGGTCGGATCAGGAAACGCTCACTGGGAGGCGCGGAGATCCGACCGGAGGCGACGTGGTTTCGGATGAACCGCGGCTGGTTCTGCTCCTGAAGACTGTGCTTCCTCTCCAAGTTGCACTTCTTCTCTTCGTACTGTCGCCAGCCGTGCTGTCTGGGCTTCTTGCCGTCGGACGACCTGTTCATCATGTTCTGATCAATCAAAGCCTCGTCGTCGTAACGCGTCACCGGAGGTTGCAACCGCGGAGGATAACTGTCCTCGAAGACGTGTCGGATCTGGGAATTGTGCTCCGGGGTGCTGCTCACGGGACCTCTGTGGTTCACGTAGAGCTCCTGTTTCCTCTCCATCGAACTGTTGATGCTCTTATCAAGCGGGATGTTCCTGCTGATATCGTCGTTGAGATTCATCGAGTCAGGGGACATGGTATAGTTGCCGTTCTGCTGGTACCTACAAAAATACCTCTCGTCCCTCTTTCTCCTCTCTCTGTTCTCCTGCTTGTAATCCTTCCTCGACTCTTTCGGGGAGAACAAACCCGGCAGCAGCCTCCTCAGACCGGACTTCTTTTTCTTCTTCTCCTCCTCCTTCTTCTGACACTTTACCTTCTGATCCATCGTGAACTCCTGTAGAAAATTCGCGTAAGCGTTTTTCTGCACGGCGTTTTCTAAGATTGTAACGTCACTGGTTTCTAAGTTTGTAACAACCTTGTTCTCATATATGTTGAAGACATTGTCCGCACTGTTCTCAAGCTCATCATTCGATCGATTTCCCTCCAGTTGGATGGTCTGGATCTCCTCGTCAGCGGCGCCTATCTTGTCCTCGAAACAAGACGTTGAGTCAATAGTGCTGCCAGTGAAATTCTCGTCCTTTTCCACCTCCCTCTCGCATTCTTCGAACTTGATCTCCAAATTCTTGGCAGCTGACGCGTCCTCAAAGCTCGACAAACTTTCGATCTCTTCAACATAAGAAGACTTGGACGATTCGGACGAATTTCTTTTCAGATCCAAAAACTTGCCCGACCATCTTTTCTCAAGCTCCGACACCTTTTTGCTGTACCGCGGTTTACCGTTCTCCTCGATCTTCAGGTCCCTGTCCAGATTGTGTCGCGCCAAATACTCCTCGTCCAAGTTCTTCAGCGTCACATTCTCGTTGAGGTCGCGGAAATAGCTGATCTTCGTCGGCACGTTCAGCTTTTGTTTGTAACTCTCGACGGTCGCGAGATTCACCTTGGTTCGCAAGTTTTGCTGCAGTTGCTCGATCTTCCGTTGGCTTTGCTGCAGACGATCTTTCGGATCCAAATCAGTTTCATCCTTCGGCTGAGCAAGCTCTTCATCGTTCGATGTGGATGTTTTCTGAGTTGGTTGTCGGTCTGCTGGAGATTCCATGGCGATCCCCAGACGGGTATTTTAAACAGGCCTGAAACCAAAACCATAGATATCAGTTTTCTATCCATTTATTTTCCATTTTTATTTATTTTTTTTTTTTTTTTTGTTTTTTCAGAAACTGTTTTATATTTTTTAATCAACCTTTTTACTTTTGTAAGATTTAAAACTTTCTTTTGAATAGGAAACTATTTGTTGAAGTAAAAAAGAGACGTTGGCAAAGTTGCATGATAATAATCAAGGAAAAAGGAGCTGTGTTTTAGTTAGCTAAAAAATCAGAACCAATCTCAATGGCATGACAATAATTTTCCAGGTCACACTTCGCTTAATCGTTATTTATGAATGAATATCATACCGTCAGGTTAAAACTGTTACCGTCAAAGAATAAATTTTTATCTCAAAACGGCAGTTACTCAATAATCACCTATCCATTTCAACTACCAATATTACGTTTCGCGTCTTTCCCTTTTATAATACCAGGATAAGAATGTCTGTGAATCGAATGACGATGGATATATCATCTTGCAGCTTGATTTTAACAAGCGAATTAATGACAAACTATTTTACGAGCTACTTTAACTCAATCTTATCCCATATAATTAGCAAACCCCATTTTTTAATCTCAATGTGCAAATTTTCTCTGAATGCTTTCTTTGTACGTTTCTGTGAACCGGTGTATAAGCAAGGTATAAAAAACAAGGAAACTTGTTATTGCAACTTTTCTTTTTATTTTTCATAAACTTTACTCACAAAGGTTGAAATTGTTTTATCTGGAGATGACCTCTTTAATTGCACGCCCTTTTATTTTCTCATTAAAAACAGGATGTTTTTGTAATGAATATGACAAAAACTATGTGTGTCAGTTGCAGTGTGCAATGTTTGTCTGTCGCTTACCAACTGGATATCATTTTGTAATATGTTATACGCGGAGAACATAAAAAAGAAAGGAGAACGATATGGGACCGGTGAGATGCGAGAGGACCGGAGACAAGAACCACGTGCAGGGTGTTATATTCATGCTTTGAAACCGATATATTGACCTGGGAGCTTGCATTGTAATTCTTCATTTATCACACACGCTTATACATCATAATTTGATATTGACCATTCAAAATTATTCTCAATTGCAAATTAAAATTTCTTGTTTACTGTAAGCCTCATTTGAAGATTTGAATTAAATTTGAAAAAAACTAAAAAATAAAAGAAAGTAATTAAAAAAATTGAAGTAAAATTTAAAGTCTTTTGACTTTAAATTTTGTTGAAACAATAATTGCGCGAACTAACAGATGGCAACACCGCTCATACAGGAGACTGAATATAAAATTTAACGAGCGTCGGCAGTACAGAGAACGCTTTATTAACACATAGACTGTAACATTACTCCCGGTTCAATATATCCGAGACTTGAAGGAGCAGGAGAGAATAAAAAAATCGAGCGATAAAAATCAAAAAGGATTGATCAATCAAAAATTTGCGGGACACAAAATTAGGTTTACAAATTGATGGCACGTATCACAAAGTCAAAGCAGGATCGATATTGGGACAAAAAAAATCGGCACCTTCATTAAAACTTTGAGCTTCGAAGACGCCGGAGACATTTGAAATGATAAATTGACTTTGGGAGAATTCAAGAACTGGAAAACATTTTGCGATAAAAGCAGATGGCAAACAGCGACCCGAACAAAGACGCCGGGAATGCGGCCGCCACCCGGCTAGTTGGCTTGTGCCTTTGAATTACACAGTTCCTCTCTTCGCTAGCCAGGCGTTTCCTCCTTCGCTAGCTGACCGACAGTGAACTTAGACTAGCCGAGATGCAAGTGGTTCTCATACATTTCAAAACACTTTCAACTCCCTCATGTTTCAACATCTTTCAACTCACATACATAATCGTTCACTTCAGCTCGAATGTTAGTCAAAACAAACATTTTTGTATAACAAACTTATTATTAAAAATAATGTCTTCTTTCGTGCGATAACATTATTCCAACGTTACGTAATACTTTTGTATCAGTGGATTGCAACTGGAGTACATAATAGATCACCTTGCTCATGAAACAAACAATTTTATTCATGAAATTATTCAAAAAATTTTTTTATGAAATCAATTTTTTAACTGATTGTGATTTTGGCTCGGGTTTTGATATAATTAATGTATTCCATAAATTATAATGATACTCTGTACAATATTGTTTTCTCAATTGCATCTATAAATATGCGAGCGAGATCAATGAAATAATTCATACATTTTTTCCCAACAGGATGCGACAGAATAAACTGCACAATTCGATCAAGAGTTTTTAATCTACATGTAAATGCCATCGCCACGTTAAACCGTGCGTGATTTTTTTTTTTTTTTTTTTTTTTTGCGAGCCTTAGTAAGATATGCTCCGACACTATTCCCTTTCGCATTTTATCTGGCCAGCTTTGATTGCTTGATAACAACGAGCAATATCCGCTTGATGCATCACTAATTCGCCAAAAAAAAAGTTATCTCAAATCGCATCTAAAACAATGACAATCACCATTCACTTGGCATTCAAATTTAGAGCAGTTAATTCTCTCCTCGACATATTTGTACAATGAACTCATCTTTTTTTTTAATACCCCTTACTTCAATCTGTCATCATTCTCTTTTTGAATCATTTTCTCTGGATGAAAATCTTGTTTGTGTCTTTTGTTGTTTCTTTTTCTAGTTGTCTTTGTCTTATTTCTTCCTTTCGTTTCTATTCTTTTTTTCTTCTGCTTCTCCAGAATTATTCTAGGAGACTGCAAGCCTTGACACAAATTTCGGTTGCACTCGATATTCGCAAAGCCAGGAATACGAATGACGAACCGGATGGGAGTTCAATGGCCGCCTCCTATTTCAGTCCAGACGCGTGGCTTTGCGCCTTCCATAGGGTGGAATCGTATTTTCGGTACCCACATAAACACGTGGCCAATTTCACATTCCCTCACCTTCTTCCTTCTTTTTTTGTTGCACGAAATCTGCACGTCAAGTGCAACATCAGTTCCGTTAATTGAAGTCAATTTTCTCAAGTCAAAAGTCTCAAGTTTTCTTGGAACGTGGTGGATGTTCAACCTACGATCAAAATTAAGTTACTCGACTTTTGTTAGCTGCGCAGATGTGCAACAGCAAGATCAACTTTAATCCTTACATCTTTTGTCTTCGATTCTGATCCTCGTGAAAATAACAATAGTAACATTTTAGCTCACACCTTACGGTTTTAAGGCCAGGTGCTCCGTTTTCGAAATTCTGAACACATTTACTGCTCTCCATTTTTCTCCTGAAGTTTCCCAAACAAAGACTTAGGGTCAACTGGGGTAATTGTGATATTGTAATTTGTGTAATCTGTGACAGGCTAATTATTATTAACAAAGTACAAAAAATGTCGTGTACATCAAAAGAGAATATTTGTTCTCCCATGTGTTACAAACAATGCTAATAAAGATTGAACTAAAATTATTGAAACATTGTTAAATGAAGTTGAAAAAGAACTTTGCATTTTCGTGTCACAATTACCCCGGTTGGCCCTATGTCTTTGGTGCAATTTGCCCATAATCTTCATTTTAAACTTGTTGGTCCCATGGTAAGTATTCTCCTCTGAAGGATATGAGTAATGATGAAAAAAAAAGTGTTGGTTGAAAATTTGCACAACCAAGGACTGTGTACGAAGTTGCACCGCAGGACCCTGAGCATGCTTTTGGTTGAGAATCCGACTGTCAGGGGAACTGGTTTCAAAAGCCGTGCGTTAAATATGTTGATGCATTCGTGTGTGTCGATGAAGGACAAAAGCATAAGCGCAAGCACAAAGGCGATCTAAAAAATGTTGTGCAAGTTTTACAAAATTAAAAGCCAATGACAAATGGGAACAATTATGAGAAGAATAATCGGCTCTTTTTTTCCTCATTGTCAGACGGTATAACTGGAAACGAGGATATAAAAAAGGATGTGTGCATGATTCTGCGTGTCAGGGAATTCTCGAGCGCATTGTACGACAGTGAATGAACGAGCGTTACGCGTCATACGCCTACCTTTTCCCGCTCTTTTTTTTTTTCTTTTTCTTCCCTTCTTTTTTGTACCTATCCCAAATACCTGCACAAGGTACGTGTGCTGTTAACGCTACCATTATAAAGAATCTTTCTGAGATTGATACATTTTTCTGCCTTTTAAACTTGTTATTTAAATTGTTTTGAACATTCAAAAGAAGCATTAAGAAAATGTTCAATTTTTGTTTTAAATAAAAAATAAAAAAAATTACCTTTTTTATTTTTATAATTACATTGTTTATTTGTTTTATTTGTGTTTTGTTTACTTTGTTTAAATATAATGTCGATTCAGTGTTGTCATCATAAATTTCTGCAAACGTTTCAATGAACATAGCAACGTGATACACTTAAGTAATTGCCAATATGATTATATACCATTAAGCTGTTATTACTCCGCATTTCTGAAAATATTCTACCTCACCTTGAAACGACCTTTATAATGAAAATACAAAAATAAACACAGACACAAATCAAGGATGTTGTTTATAAAATCTGTCAAAAAATATGTTTACTCACTAAATTCTTCGATGATCAGAGAAACATTAAACGAGTAAGAAACATACGCCAATGAAACTTGGAACATTCTTTAGAACAAACTTTTTTTGACTGAAAAACAAACTTTCACTGTTGTAAAAGTCAAACATAAAATAAGATAATAAAATGTTTGTCGTTCAGAAGATTCGTGAAAGACTCGAAAGAAAAAGACAAGAAAGAAGCATCAAATTGTTGAAAGTCAACGAATTGTTCAACTTAAAATTAATCAAGAATTTGAAAATAAACAAATTGTTAAGAGTAAACAAATTGTTAGGAGTAAACAAATTGTTGAAATTAAATAAATTTTTAAAAGTAAACAAACAATTTTAGAATCAAAATAAAATCAAGGGTGAACAAATTGTTATACAATTGCGTGAAAAAAACAAGTGTAAACAAAGGACGAAAAAAGATTACCATAATTCTTTGGGACGCGAGGCGCGATCGGAGCAAAGAAAGTCAGCGGGATTGCAGCCAGTCGTGGGTTCGGCGAAAGAAACGAAGAACCGGCAAAAAAAGGCGGGCACAAAGAGACACAAAACACACGGCCGCCCACACACCGGCACTGTTGCACGCACTCGGCCACGCTCACTCACGTCACGTGTTCGAAGCGCAGACATGAATATTCATTTGGATGGTCGCGGGCAAAAACCGCGGGGACAGGCTCGCGTGCGCGAACGCTCGTGCTGCTTCGCCGATCGGGACTAAGCCTGACGTCAGCCAGGCGCAACAAGTTGACACGGCCCTCAAACTCGCCGCTCCTCGGGACCAACTTCACGCGGATCGGATATCACTAGAATTGTACCGGGGTTCTCATCAGATTTTAATCAAATTCAATCGTTCATAAATAAAAAAAAGTCTATTGTTTATACAAATACATCCCATTTTATCTCAATTGTTTTTTTATAAAAAAACTTTTGTTTATTTTTTGAAATTAAAAAAAAATAACCTTTAATATCTGATTTATTTATTTTTAATTTTTAAGAAAATAACGTTTAAAAGGTTCGTTTGTCTTGGAAATTTGGTTTCGCGTAAACAACAATTGTTTGTTTTATTTTAATTTCGTTTAAAATTTCAGTTGTAAACAAACATTTGACCGTTATTATTCAAATAATAATCTATCTACTCTACCTATTATAAAAAAAAGTTTCGCCGCTGCAGCCGCTGTTTCTAATTAGGATTCAATTTTCATAAATATATAAGTTATCATATACC